>JASDQU010193237.1:0-10161 GCA_032191745.1 Picea mariana | reverse complement strand
TATATATATATATTATTTTTAAATAAAGTTTACATAATGAAATTTATTTGTTGATATCTAAACAATTCACCTCTTCTAAGCTTGCTTCATGTAAATTTTATAATGGTATCTTTTTATGTAAAACAATGTAATTTTTATTTTATTATATATTTGATTCAGATTATTTTTGGCACGAAATGAGATCCGAGATATAATAAAGCAATGTACAAAGATATATCAAATAATATAACAGAAATGTATCAGAGATGCAACCATAAACACAGAGATACAGTAATACACAATTTAGATATCATTTTCGGGATTAACTGCGTAGTGTAAGTCATTAATCTATGACCCATATCCATGAGTATTAGTCACAACTGACCAATTATTGGTCAGTTGCGACTAATACTCATGGATATGGGTCATAGATTAATGAATTACACTACGCAGTTAATCCCGAAAATGATATCTAATATGTTGCATTGTGGAAGCCCCTCTATGCTTAAATACACAATTTTCTATTAATGAGCGAAAATGTACAAAGACTGTAAAAATACAGAGTGAAAGACTCGCTAGAATGGTGGGAGCTTATCTCTGAGAAGAGATAAGCTCCAAATGAATGATTTTACAATGAGGCTCCAATTTTTTTTTTATCATAAATAAAATCCAAAACCCTAACCCTGGAAGACGAAAAGCCAACAATTTTGTGGACCCCGTTTTGGGTAGTTTGGTGTATCAACTTCCCGGGGGCATAACTTTGGCATACGATCTCCGTTTGGGGTGCACGATAGCTCGTTGGAAAGGTATCGTTGAGGAGATTCATTTAGGGAGCTCAATTAGAGCCTTCAACGATCATTGAGAAGCTCGATCCAAAAAAACTTCATTTAGGCCCTCAAAATGACCCCGAAAGTTAAAAACTGCTAAAAATAATAAATTACCAAAATTGCCATAAATTTGTTTTGAGCCAGTTGGAAAAGGTGGGTGGACACCAATATCCACCTAGATCAATATTATACTATTTTATTTTTAAATATATGAGAAAACAATATAAGAAGTTGATATATTGTAAGTAAATCAATTCAAAGTCAACTTTATCCAAATCTATTTTCATAAATTTTATTAACAAAACTTCTCTTCCTATGATAAGTATGTAGAAAAATTAATGATAAGTATGTAGAAAAATTAAATTATGATTCATTGAGGTGTAAGTAGATTAATATTTACATAAATTTATGAATGAAACTTCTCTTCCTATGACTTTAAAAATGTAAGTATTTATAAAAATTTTGAATTTAAATTATGATTTATTAAGGTATATGACTTTAAGAATGTAAGCATTTATAAAATTTTTGAATTTAAATTATGATTTATTGAGGTGTAAGTAGATTGATCTATACATGGATGTTGACACAACATTATACTACAGTGATGACCTTTTTTATTAGTATAGTGAGTGGTGAGTTTTTTTTTATTAGGATGGTGGTAAGGATCATCTTAATATATACATTTTTCATTATGTAATTAAATTTCTATTATATAGTATGTGTTGATATTTTATTATATGATAGGTAATTAAATTTATATTAACATTATACTACAGTGATGATCTTTTTGATTAGGATAGTGAGTGGTGAGTTTTTTTTTATTAGGATGGTGGTAAGTATCATCTTAATATATACATTTTTCATCATGTAATTAAATTTATATTCTATAGTATGTGTTGATATTTTATTATATGATAGGTAATTAAATTTATGTTATACTATATGTGTTGATATCTTTAATATATGAGTTATGTTAATATATGAGATATGTTGATGTTTTTAATGTATTTGTTAATTAAATTTCTTTTTTAATAGTGATAGATTGATTTTAGATGAAAAATATTTTTAATTATCTAGTAACATTTATTTTTTTGTTTGTTATGTTGGTGTATTATTTATTTGTTCTCTTGTATTACTTATTTTTGTTAATTATGTTGATGCAATTATGGAAAATAACAGTAGAAATGACGTTTTATTTTTTATTTGTAAATTAAAATTGTTTTCTCCATTTTCCATATTATTTTATTTTAATGTCACTAATTTAAAATTTCTTCTCAAAAAATGCTAAAATGAATAATTATATATTTTATGAAAAACAATAAAATGTCACCAATCTAAAATTTCTTCTAAAAAACTATAAAATAAATAATTATATATTTTATGAAAAACTTAAAAAGATAACAAACATATCCTTAATGAATTTAAACAAAATTACAACATAAAATTTTATCATCTTTGTGAACCTCAAATAATATTTGAATGGTGATTCACTTCACTGGAGCTACATTGACCATAAAACAAAATTACAACATAAAATCTTATCATCTTTGTGAACCTCAAATAATATTTGAATGGTGATTCACTTCACTGGAGCTACATTGGCCATAAAATGCTCTTCCTTTTTAGTATAGATTTAACATAAGTTTTGTAAAAATAATCCGTTTAGTATAATTTTTTTTTTTCTCATAGTGGGGTTTAGGAGGTTTCAACTAAAACCTAAAAACCTTTTTACTATAGATATAACATGAGTTTTGTAAAAGTAATAGTTTTGCATATAATTGGCTTAGGTATATTTTTACTCATAGTGGGGTTTGGGAGGTTTCAGCTAAAACTTAAAAACCCCAAAACAAAATAGACCCATTAATTTATGTTTTATGGGATATTGGAACACTACAAAGAAAGTGGCGTTTTATGTATTGTTTAGACAAAACCTTAGTATTGTAGCATTGTATATTTGACATAGTGGGATAACGAAGAGTGAAACTATGTCCCTTTCTAGTTACCATTTGAGTTCAAATGGAATAAAAAAAAAAAAAAAATTATCATAGTTAGAATTTTTATATGGGATTTTCATTTAGTAAATATATGACATAACATTTTAGTTTATGGGATATTAAAGAATATTTCTAATTTCATTAGATATTGATAAAAAAAATTCCATAATCTTTTTGTTGAACGCCCTCTTTTCAATAAAAGAAACTCCTATTTTTATCATATATTCCTTTTTATACCCACAATACTTATAAATCTCTTAAGACTCCACATAGCCTAACCAATACCTACAATTTATTAATTTTATTTTTCACAATTTTAAAACCCTCTGTATAAAAAAACATGATATAATAATGATCAACAAAATAAAGTCCATAAATTCCTACCATAATAAAAATCAATAATTAACTTTACTTCCATTGCATTGTAGACGATCAACAAAATTAAACAATTAACTTTTTCATTTTCATTTTCATTCCGGACTTAGTCAAATACCCAGCAAAGTCAACAATTAACTTGAGTATGTGCTTCACATGCACAATCAAAAAAAGCTCAGAGTTTTCAGTGCCTCTATCAAACTCGCATTTGACGTGAAGCACGGACACGGGGCGGGTCAGCAGGACGTAAGAAGTCTTATCATGCTCTGCAAGTTGGGGAAATCAGGCCGTCCATACTGTCATTTCAGGGTTCGGGTTAGAATTTGATCATGGCGCATAAACAGAATCGATCATCATCATCGGTCAGCTTGGACTGAAACCATCGTCGGGCAGCTTCGACTGCCCTGAACCATGATTGTAGGGCGAAACATGAAAATGGAGGGCTGCCCATACTGTCATTTTAAGGGCCGTGGCAGAATTTCCATGATCGCGTACTGAATCCACAAAAATGCACTGCCCACTGTCATTTTTAGGCTCGTTGCAGACTTTCAATGATGGACTGCCCACTGTCATTTTCAGGGTCGTGGCAGAATTTCAATGACCAGTGGGTACTGAAATCCGTGACAATGGATTGCCCACTGTCGTTTCATGCTCCGGGCGCAGAATTTATGTGGTGCAATCCGCTTCAAGCCAACGATGGGTTATATGTCTGGTCGATAATGTTCTGATTTGTTCAGAAGCTGAAATCTAGTTTCGAGTTTCGAGATTGATAATTGATAAACACTCAGCAGGCATATCCCCTCAAATGATTAATTTTATTTTTATTGGATGTATTGAAATTTTATAGTCAAGTCAGACAACAAATTGATACAACAAATTTCTTCCGTTCAACAATTTTACTGATAAAATTTATGAAAATATACATACCCTACTTCTTTTAAATTTGAACTTATAACCTAAAAAATAGATTCCAATGAACACTAATTTGATCCGTTAATCATCATCATTAATAGTAATTGTGTTACTGAATATGTAATGTTTATCTCGATCTGAATGTTTGCGTAAAAGACTGAAGATCAACATATCTCAGATTATAAATTCATCATTAATAATTCTGATCCTGATTACATAACGTTTGTCTCGAAGATCGGCATATAATTTGACGTATCTAATAAAATCTTTGTCCTTGCACAGATGACTTATAAATTCAACATTCATAATATTTAGTCAAATCTTCCTCGTCACACAGTTGGCTTATAAATTCAAGATAGTACTGAAAATATGCTCATTCTCTCCCTATCTGAGAGGCTAAAAAATTACTGAATCCATCCTTGTTCATCGGCGTTTTGTTCGTGGTGATGTCTGAGGATGGTGGTCAGGATAAAGGGAAGGGCCCGCAGAACCCTCCTTCTACCACAATCCCCGACAGCGAGCTTCCTCAGTTGGATAGATTGCAGCTGGATGTGCCTAATCTCAAGCGTAAAGCAACTGCTCTGTCGAACCAACAGGTGGATTCGACACAAAGGATGCAAGCACGCCATTGGCAGAGTAATAAAAAAAGCAAGCGAGGTTAAATCAATCCAACAGGACCAGTGCACACAAAGGAAAAACCCATAGGATCATCCTCTGCTTTTTGGCTAACTGCTTCTATAATGCTGCTGCTGATAATATATTTTGGAAGGATATTACTGTTATAATGCTGCTGTTGATAATATTTTCTGGAAGGATGATAGAAGGACTACTCTAGTTTTGCCTTCTTGGTAACAAGATATTTTTAGGTAAGGTACAATTGCTGCCTCTGTGTAAGCTCCTCTTATGTTCTATAAAAGTAAGGAGCATTATGGAGTGAAAATAGGATCTCAAAGTATCTCCAGCTCAGCCTGTATATGTGCTGTAATTTCTCTGTCCTCTGTACTGTTTTGTTAATGAAAAATGGCGATATAATTTTTGAAAGTTCAACTGTTTTGTTAATAAAAAAATGAATTTATTTAAAGAATGATATTCTAATAAGTTGTGGTTAATATTGTTGGGTATTTTCCATCCTGGTTACTTTTTGATTGTTTCTACTTTAATCATAAAAGTAGATGGTGCACTACTTTAATTATAAAAGATGATTAATGGGTATGCATATTCAATCCATTTATAGTCAGTCTGATGATTTTGGTGAATAACTCTAACAATTTTATGTCTATCTTATGCAGTTCTTATTTTTTCCAATGGCAACCATTGTTTATTTTTGAGAAAGCTGGCACCATTGTTATTTTTTGGTTGTTTTTAGTTGTTTTTTTTGCTAAGAGGGTGCATGGGTGTTGAAGGGGAATCCTTGTAGCAAGGGTGTGTCATGTGGGAGATATTTCCTTAAACTTGTATGGGTGTGCCATGTGGGAGATATTTCCTTAAACTTGTATGACAAATTCTTGACACTTATAACAATTATGATAGATTCCTCTTACACAATTGTGAAATGGTGATCATAGATTCTTTTCATGGAAGAATGTTTAAGAGCTATTTTAAGCATGGGTTGGGCAGTGCACTGGGTGATATTTGTTGGGATGTGGAGCACCACCTCTGAGGTTTGTTGTCCCCCAAAATTACACTGCCAAATGCCAAGTCCCTGGCAACAATTAATTCAACTTTTGTGGCATTTAGGAGGTTTCCCACTATCACCACAACAACTCTTCTCTCACTTTTGTATTGTTCTTTTCTAGGTCAAGGGGGGACTTCCCTAATATAAATTCAATGAGGCAAGTATCCTTAGATATTCACTAAGTCCATTGAAAATACAAAAAAACAATTTAAAGTAATGATGGTTGAATCACAATCATGATCAATGCCTACTATCTAGTATAATCTAGTTGATGGAGAAAAATCCACATAAATCCTATTACAATGAACATCCAAGGATTTAATCACAATTTCTATGCATATATGTTTTATAAACTAGGAGAATATCCACATTATCTTATAAAAACAAATCAACCAATTAAACAAAAACAATATAGTATTGTGTTGGGAAATTCAATTGCTTAAATTTCTTTACATTAAATTATCAACCAAGGAGCTCTTAAGCTTGTGAGATGTCAAAAAATAACACACAGGAGTAGGCAACAAACTCTATGTTGGAAAACTGAGAGGGGGGGTAAATCAGTTGTGACTGTGCTTAAACAATTATACCCATTTTTAAACTCTTCACAAAACACTCCATGACGATCTCAATGATGTAGGGAAGTAAGCAATAGAATACAAAACATCAATCACACACATGAAATACACAGAGACTGATATTTCCTGAGGAAACCCATAAAGGGAAAAACCTCTTCTTCTTGATATGATAATTATTTTATGTACATTATTATTCTTATGAGCACCAACTCATAATGAGGCTACCACCTCTATTTTGCAAGATGTTACTTGCTGAGAGCACCAACTCTCTAGTTTATCTAGCACCCACTAGAAGGAATCACCAACTCCCTGACTATTCCATCATCAACTGGATGGAAGCACCAACTTCCAGTCACACAGACACCAACCTGTATATCAGAGAACCAATCTTCTCGCTTGCACCACCTTGCCACCCTGGTTTCTTTGGCTGCAACCAGATGGAAGCTACAACTCCATGTGTTCAAGCACCCACTTGAAACTCAGAGGACAACAGTCCTCCCTAGCACCTCCCTTCCACCCTCATTAGAAAAACTTCGTTACTGAAACTTGTTACGGTGATACAGTGTTTATCTGTAGCTTACCAGTCTCATCATCGTTCTGTTGCATTGCTATGCTCTACCTGCATCAGTGTCTTCTTGCTTGCCATTGGCAGAGTAATAAAAAAAGCAAGCGAGATTAAATCAATCCAACAGGACCTGTGCACACAAAGGAAAAACCCATATGATCAACCTGTGCCTTTTGGCTAACTGCTTCTATAATGTTGTTGCTGATATTATTTTTTGGAAGGATATTACTGTTAGAATTCTGTTGTTGATAATATTTTTTGGAAGGATGATACTGTAGTATGTTATACATAGAAGAACTAGTCTAGTTTTCCCTTCTTGGTAACAAGATATTTTTATGTAAGGCACACATGTTGCCGCTATGTAAGTTCCTCTTATGTTCTATAAAAGTAAGGAGCATTATGGAGTGAAAATAGGATCTCAAAGTATCTCCAGCTCAGCCTGTATATGTGGTGTAATTTCTCTGTCCTGTTTTGTTAATGAAAAATGGCGATATAATTTTTGAAAGTTGAATTGTTTTGTTAGTAAAAAAATGAATTTATTTAAAGAATGGTATTCTAATCAGTTGTGGTTAATATTATTAGGTATTTTCCAACTGCAACCATTGTTTATTCTTGAGAAAGTTGGCACCCTTGTTTCTTTTTGGTTGTTTGTCAGAAAGATGGTGCACTACTTTAATCATATAAGATGATTAATGGGTATGCATATTCACTCCATTTTGCATTATCGTCATTTTGATGATTTTGGTGAATAACTCTCACAACTCTATCTCTATCTTATTAGTTCTTATTTTTCCAATTGCAACTTTTGAAAGTTTGGCACCATTGTTATTTTTTGGTTGCTCCTAGTTGTTTTCCTATGAAGAGAGTGCATAAGTGTTGAAGGGGAATCCTTGTAGAAAATGTGTGTCATGTGGGAGATATTCCCTTAAACTTGTATGAAAGATTCTTAACATTTATAACAATTATGATAGATTCCTCTTACACAGTTGTGAAATGGTGATCATAGATTCCTTTCATGGAAGAATGTTTAAGAGCTATTTTAAGCATGGGTTGGGCAGTCCACTGAGAGATATTTGTTGGGATGTGGAGCACCACCTCTGAGGTTTGTTGTCCCCCAAAATTGCACTACAAAATGCCTAGTCCCTAGCAACAATTAATTCAACTTTTGTGGCACTTAGGAGGTTTCCCACTATCACCACAACAACTCTTCTCTCACTTTTGTCTTGTTATTTTCTAGGTCAAGGGGGACTTCCCTAATATAAATTCAATGAGGCAAGCATCCTTAGATATTCATTGAGTCCATTGAAAATACAAAAAAGAAATTTAAAGTAATGATGGTTGAATCACAATCATGCTCAATGCCTACTATCTAGGCTATGGAGTCAATGAAGATGTATAGCGGCCTGAAATGGTAGTGAAGAAATATAGTGGGGTATCTCGCTTTGGATAAATCCAAAATGATCCAACACAATGGTATACATATCAATGCTAGGTAGGAAAATCTATATATCAAAGGAAATAGTTCTACAGAGAAAATTTTGCATTGATGAGGTTGAGTAAAGGGTTTGGATATGATCACATCAATCCAAAGTTGCAGATCTATTATAATCTAGTTGATGGAGAAAAATCCACATAAATCCTATTACAGTGAACATCCAAGGATTTAATCACAATTTCTATGCATATATGTTTTATAAGCTAGGAGAAGATCCACGTTACCTTATAAAAACAAATCAACCAATTAAACAAAAACAATATAGTATTGTGTCAGGCAATTCAATTGCTTAAATTTCTTTACATTAAATTATCAACCAAGGATCTCTTAAGCTTGTGAGATGTTAGAAAATAACACACAGGAGTAGGCAACTAACTCTAAGCTAAGCAAGTTGAATAAAAAATGTCAAGAACAATAAAAATCAGAGAATATTGTGTTGTAGGTTTGAGTCATATGGCTTCTCAACTCTCTCTTATATTCTCAGAGTTAACAAACATTAAGATATATGATGCACATCACACTCAGTCGATCACACTTGCAGAACTGGAAATGCAGAAATAAAAGGCTACATAATTTAACTTTGGTCATTGGACTTATATTTCAACTATTAACCACATTCCTTTGGTTGAAAAGCAAAAGCATCAACTGGTTTTATGATCACTAAAGAAACTCGGCCTTCAATGCCTAACTTTGTAGGGAAACCACATTTGGAGGAATTGAAATTGCAAAAATGAAGGGTGAGTGCAAGCTAATGATGGTATCTCATGAAAACAACAATATGTTAACTTGGAAAGATTATTCAAGGTACTTTCACACTAAATTTGAATATGGTGTAAGAAGATTAAACATAGGAAATTGAATTAGCTTTCCGAATATACAAATTTTATTCATAAAAATTGTAAATAACTATGTCAAATTTGATTTTTTCTAATAATGGTATCTTATTTTTCCAATAAAATATAAAGTATATGTTTTTTTTCGTGCGAGTGTTGAATACCTTAACGATGGAATTTCATTCCAAAAAATTGTATACTTGTAGAGAACCTGTTGTTCTTGTGTGGTATATTTTTTGGAAATTTATAATATTAATTTAATATATTTTTTTAAATTATCAAAGTCAACATATTCCTGAAATTACATCGTCTTTTGTTCGTGCAAGCTAAGAGGGCCTTAACATGATCAAAACAATTTATTTTTTTAAGATCATAGATATTAGTCTCCTCTAGTGCCACATATAACTCATTTGAGAAATGGTTAAGCCAACAAAAAGTTATAGAATAAATAAGAGAGGTATGTATTCTAGGATTTTGATATATACAAAGACAAAAATAGATTAAAAATAGTAAACAATATTAATTTTTTTTTTTTATATATTTGGAATCTGCATAGTTGAATTTATCTACGTCTGTAGTTTCATCAAAAACTGAATCGTTTAGCCTATAGAAAAGTAACGTCAAAGAAAAATATATAGAGAGGTGTTCACAAAAATGGAGGTTTTTATCAATTTGCAGACCGAACCACTAGGTTTGTCATCCCAAACCTAAATCTGAGTCAACCAAGTCAACATACATGTATGCTAAAGTTTTCACTCCCACCCAAAAAAAATTGAATTCAAAAGAACATGCAGGCGCTCTAGGAACGTGCACACGTTCCTAAAGCACGTGTGCATTCCTAAAACGTATGCACATTATTAGGAATAAGAACACTCACACATTTCTATTAACACTAAATAACTCTCTCTCTCTCTCTCTCTCTCTCTCTCTC
>JASDQU010193236.1:0-10450 GCA_032191745.1 Picea mariana | reverse complement strand
TCTCATCCAATCGAACAGAAACTGGAGATACCATTCCTCCCATAGAGGCTTCCTACTATCTGGCATCCCACTAGTCGCAGAGCTCCTTCCTTAGGAATCCCCTGACAACTCGTCAATTCCACATGTTCCCAACTTTACCCTCCCCCAGGGTCACATCCTGGTTTGGGAGACAATCCCACAAGCCATTACTCAAATCCCTTTCTTTTACCCCCCACTAGGTGTATAAGCTTTCCAGGTAGCTGTTGTTGGCATCATAAGTCACTCCTCAATTGCAGAAAGAGAAGAGCCCAATGCCCATCAGTTTAAATGTCATGATTTGTTGATAAAGGGTGATTAATGGAAGTAAACTCAGAACAATATCGTTCTAACTCCAAAAACTGGGTTGGAACAGCTAAGACAAGTGAGGTATTGATCTAATTTAAGCCAATAATTTTGCATAGTAGTGAGTAAGTGGAGGGAAAACAAAGGAAATAAATTTTGCTCTAGACATCTGGTCTTCCAGTAGCCTTTAAAAAGGGGAAAAATCACAAATATGAGATCCTCTCAGATCTGAGAAACTTTAAGAAAATTAAGATGCTGCAAAACTAATATAATCAAACATACATTATATAGTCATTACAACACCCGACTGGATCATCCATGCCTGGGCTCTTAAGATTTAGAGGAAAAGGGGGAGGAAGATGTTGGCTTCCATTAAACAAGAAGTCTCAAATATCAATCTATAACCAGGGAACCAGAGGACTCGTTAAAGCTTTACAACTGGGATCTTAGCTCTACCATCCATCCATACATAAATACAAAAACTGAGTATATAAACTCAGAGAAATTTTCCACCTTGGCAGCAGGAGGGTAGCTGAGGCATTAAAATCTAACTTAGCCTGTGCAGGATCCTCTGGCTAGATGAGGACATCAGATCGGCATGGCTTCTTTAGGAAAACCTACACAAGATGATCTTGGGCAGGCTGCCTACCAAAACCTTCATGCCTTACATTTAAGGAATGAGGCGAGGTTTCAACCACCTCCTCCTATCTTTATTTACCTCTAGCAGGGATCAGGATCGAGGCCATGTTGAATTGGCACCTAGAGAATGCGGTGACACCTCCTACAGCTAAACCTATCGCTTTGGCCCTTTGCATAGCTCTTTCTATCACCCCAAGTGACCACGGTTCATGACCCTGTGCCTATCTTCAAAGGTTCCTTTTTCATTTTGGGTTTTGGTGATTCTAGATGCAGTGGAGGAGAAACCCCCTGTCTTTCAAAGTCTCGGTAGCCGAAATGCTAAAAAAGCTAATCATTTCACGTTTTGATGATTCCAGATGCAGTGGAGGAGCGACCCCCTGTCTTTCAAAGTCCCGATAGCCAAAATGTCGAAACGACTAATTATTTCACATTTCGATGATTCCAGATGTAGTGGAGGAGTGACCCCCTATCTTTCAAAGTCCCGGTAGCTGAAATGTTGAAATGGCTAATCATTTCACATTTCAGTGATTTCAGATGCAGTGGAGGAGTGACCCCCTATCTTTCAAAGTCTCGATAGTCGAAGTGATGAAATGGCTAATTCACAATCAATGGCTGGATTTGATTTAATATGGACGGTCATGATGAACCTTAATGTATTTCGGGGATTCTCCCACCGGGAGTTCTCGTTCCTTTTCTCTCGACCCTTATGTTATCACTGAAATTTCGTCCGCATATGGCGACAAGAACTCAGCATCGTCAAGCAGTAATGAAGTCATTCATGGCACTAAATTAATTTCACAGCATTCCAAAGAGGTAAAAAACTATACAAAGTAGTAAAAATTGAAGAGCGCTTTACAGAAGTTGGGTGCGCATGCACATGCGTGGAACAGGAACGTACCATGCGTGCATATGCGCACGATGCGCGGTTGTTGGCACAAAAACCCGCACACCTGCTAAACGGTGCATTTATTGAATTGGTCGGCCTCCCAACCACTTATGGATCATCTCCCAAGCCGATTTGACCCTCAAATGTGAGCTAAATCCGAATGGTGGGCTAGTCAAAGACCTAATAAAGCCCTAAAGAGCCTCTCTTCACACTACAAAGGAGTTACATAATCACCCAATGCAATGCTATAAAAATCCATGAAGAAACCTCATTTTCTCAAGGAATTTCATGTAATGTTATGCTGCCTAGATTGTTTTAAGGACTCAATCCTTGACAAGACCACTTTGGCACCATTTCATTGAGCAATCCACCTCTCCATTGAGTGGGTTTGCAAAGGAGTTCTTTCATCACCATTTTTATTTTTCTTGTTGTAAGGAGAGAAAGTTTGTGAGGGTCCAAGAGCCTTCCTTTGGAGGAAGAAGGGACTCATAGTCCCCTTTCTTCATTGTGCTTTGATTTCATCAATAGATCAGCCTAAAAACATTGGTGATATTGGTATTTTTGTGTTTGTTATTTCTATATCCATATGCTTATAATTTTAGTTTGTTTTAGTTTAATTCTTGCTTATAGTTTTTTTTTTCTTTCTCTAACTCTTTCCTCTACAGCTGTCATGCTCAGCAAGACCCAACTGGGCATGTAAGAACCTCTTATTTTCTCACCACGGTGAAGAAAAGGGTGCAAACACCTTGTATTTCAAAGTCCTGGTAGCTTAAACGGTGACTGGACTTAATCACACGCCACATATCCTTCAAGATTAAGAGTCCCGATTCTTTCGGGGATTCTCCCATCGGGAGCTCCCAAATCCCAAAAATGTTGACTAGATGCCACCTATCTCCCTTTATTAGGACCCACCTTTCCATACGGACCTGTGCTATGACCGTAGGCCTGCACCCAAAGGTTCCTTCGCATTTTGCGTATCATGGGTGGAAGGGAGTTGACCCTTACATTTCAAAGTCTCGGTAGCCAAAATGGCGACCGGACTTAATAAGGCACCATGTGTCTTGACTAGATCGGATGACCATGATCATTTAGTGAATTTGGCCCTAAGGGATGAGCCCATGCATTAAACCTCATGCAACTATGTGGCTCCATCTTACCCAATGGCCATGGATCTTCTCCATCGATGGATCTTCACCACTAAAAATAAAAAATGCCCGCCTACTTGATTTTTAACCCGAAAATAGAGACTTTATGCATGATGCGCTTGGGCACTCATTGCTGCAACCTTTGATAAATTCATTTGATGGGTCTCAAGCCCCATTTCATTTATTTTTACACCAATTCTTGAAATCAGAGAGAAACACCCCGCTTGGAAGAATTGGCGCTAACATTAGGCTCCATGGGTATAGAGTCATCCCTGTGATGCTCTAAGAACTCCTTCTGTAGTTCCAATTTCCTTATGTTGGGCTATGGATTCGAGCTCAAAACACCTTGCTTAAAAATACATGTCGATAAGTGAAAATAAAAGATAAACACACATGCTCCAAGGAGCTTATTTATGTACGATCCTAAACTAATAAATTCCTTTACATGGGGCTAGGTGAAAGCAAACTTCCACCATAGCCATTCAAGAAACTTCCTGAATAGAAGCTCCTTCCTTCTGTCGATGATCACAAATAGATGGTGTAACTATGACAGCAGAATGGTTACACTCTTAAACTCCCCCTTACAGGCTGAAGTTGAGATGAAATAGGGCGGCTCCAACTTGTGAAGGAAATACAACTCCATGTATTCCTTCATAGGCTCATAGGACCAGTGGAAAACTCCAGAAAATGGGCGACATGCAGCCTCCTTTCCTACACAATTGTTCACGTGTGGCTGAATATCTCTGGTAAGCATATGTGGGTGGACAACTGACATAGGCTGACTGATCTCAGGCGGTGGCTGCTCCCTGACTAGCTCTGCGCATTCTGTAAACTGCATCTTCGGCTCCTCCTCCTCTTCTCCATGGCTCTCCCAAGGATCAGATTCATAATCGTCATAAATAGGGACCATGGGAAAGATTTGCTTGTTGTCATGTCGGTCAGTGTCTTCATAGTGATCAAATGTAGGATAATCTTGTTGCTCATCATCACTAGAATATTCATCAAAAAAGGGTTTCCCTTCATTTCTATGATCAACCTCCAGAATAGTGATCTTATCGAAAATATAAGTGTAAAAAATATCCATTTCAGGGACAGCGGTAATTGTTGCTTATGGCTGTTCATACTTAAGATTTTTCTCTTTAATCCTAGGTAAAAATATATCATGGGAAACCTCTTGAAGGGAAAGAGAAGAATCCTATTCCACAACCATCTCTTCTTTAAAAAATAGAAGGTCTTTGTCATCATAAGAAGGGCTGCTAGGAACATCTGCTTCAACCCTATATTTAGGAGAGCCATCTACTATAGACAACATCTTCTCTATACACTCAGAATTTTCACAAGAGGCATGTTGATCTTTATGAACATATAAAATAATAGATGTATCTGAAATGATGTCAGATGCTTCCATGCTAGGGATAACATAATTAATATCATCCAACGCCTCTAGATTTTCATAGCAAATGATTTCCTCCATAGTAAAAGCTTCATCACAAACATGGTCTTTAGGGCTAGCAGAGGCTTTATGAAGCAAAGAAATCAAAACAGTTTTCATACAAACACTCAGTTGGGAAGTAATATTTACAAAATCAATTGAAAGCTATATGAAAACCTATCAAAGAATGGATGCTTGCAGTGGGAAGAGATCAACACTAATCAAGAGCATCTCCCTTTAATGAATACCTAAAAATCTTAATCTAGACATCTTCATGCAAGATATTAAGTCGATGAATAACCTCATGAAAGTCCAGTAAATGCTCAACTGGTACCTCCAAAATTTTTGCTTGAAATTCAGGGAGGATATCTTCCCATTCATCTTTATCAGGCAGTGGATTACGAAAACCAACTATCTAGGAAAATTCATAGAAAGACAACCTTTGAGCTAAGAAATTTTCCATATCGAATCAGTGGAGTCGTCAACCGATCCTCAGATCATGGAGACGCCAGGTGAAATATGTGCATATTTGAATGTGTATGGTCTTTGTTCACCATTAAAGGCCAGATCCTAACATTGTGTCCTCCTATGAAACTTCTCAAGTTGAGAAAGCAGCTGCTGAAACCTTCTCGAAAAATCTCCTCTTGGTCAGATTTTAGGTATGCTAAAAGTAGCCACAAGTGAAACAGTGAAGTGGAAACAATGGAGTTTCCACAGTGGAGTTTCCAGGTGCACAGTAGCAATCTTCAATGGCTCTAATGCCTGATGCACCTTCAAAACCAGAGACTCAATGTCATTCAATCTCCAGGAAGATCTTCAACTTCATCCCCAGCAACAATGCCATAAATGTTGGCATCAGAAGTCACTCCTCGATTGCAACAGAAGCAGAGCCCAATTCCCATCAGTTTAAATGTCATGATTTTTTGATAAAGGGTGATGAATGAAAGTAAACTCATAACAATATCGTTCTAACTCAGAAAACTGGGTTGGAATAGCTAAGACAGGTGAGGTCTTGATCTAATTTAAGCCAGTAATTTTGCATAGTAGTGAGTAAGTGGACGGAAAAACAAAGGAAATAAAGTCTGATCTAGACATCCAGTCTTCTAGCGGCCTTTAAAAAGGGGGAAAATCACAAATATTAGATCCTCTCATATTTGAGAAACTTCAAGAAAATTAAGATGTTTCAAAACTAATATAATCAAACATGCATTATATAGTCATTACAACACCTGACTGGATCATCCATGCCTGGGCTCTTAATATTCAAAGGAAAAAAGGGAGGAAGATGTTGGCTTCCATTAAACAATAAGTCTCAAATATCAATCTATAACCAGGGAACTAGAGGCCTCATTAAAGCTTTACAATTGGGAGCTTAGCTCTACCATCCATCCATACAAAAATACAAAAACTGAGTATAAACTCAGAGAAATTTTCCACCTTGGCAGAAGGAGGGTAGTTGAGACATTAAAATCCAACTTAGCATCTGCAGGCTCCTTTGGTTAGACGAGGACATTAGATCGACATAGCTTCTTTAGGAAAACCTGCACACGGGATGATCTTGGGCAGACTGCCTGCCAGAACCTCCATGCCTTACATTTAAGGAGTGAGGTGAGGTTTCAACCACCTCCTCCTACCTTTATTTACCTCTAGCAGGGATCAGGATTGAGGCTGAGTTGAATTGGCACCTAGAGAAGTCGGTGACTATTGTGAGGGAAATATCCTTACGGACTAGCAAATAGGGTTAGACTTTGCATGCAGATATGAACTAGAGAAAATCTACTTTCTACCATTGTCCCCAGACTTAAATCCCATTTCTTTTCAGTAAATACATGGACAGATCAACCTACCTTGTTCCAAGTGTTCGATGTCAATCCCTTGTCGCACTTGATCACTTGTTCCCAGTTCTCCTTTCCAATGCTGACCTGCATACACGAAAAGCAACAACTACACATGCATCTTACCTATAGACTAATGGGTTAGAGATTCAAACATGTACTTAACAAATTATGAATAACTCATGAATTGGGAAAGGAAAAGAATTTTCTTTATTACTTTGAATGAGTCAACTTACAAAAGTAGAGACTGGCCATCACTCTGCAAACCTGATCCTGGGCTCCTCTTCAATTGTCCTCCAACTTCTTTTCTTTGTATCTCTTTTGGCACAAGGATGGATAAAGGGTTGGGACAATGGGAATATGCAAATGGGCAGAGTTTCTTTGCTATATTTTTCCTCCTCCAAATGGGACCCCTAGCCCTCCTTTTATAGGCTAGAAGAGGGTAGGTATTTGGACGAACCCTCGACCATGCATGGACAGGAGTTTTAGTTAACTCACCCAGAGCTATGTGTTCTGTCAGAAACTTTCCTTTTTTTGTGATTTTGTTGGTCCACGTGGGCTGTTTTAGGTCATCTAGCATGTACATGCATGCAGTAATGGAGTAGGGCGCGTGGGCCCTTATAAAATAGGTTTTTTTTAAAAGTTGCTCAGCAGTGCTTTGGCAAACAAGGGATATGAGATGGCCTGATGCTAGGTAAGCATGTATGGTGCAATTTAAGGTTATAACAGATGCCCCCTAATGTGTGAGGTCAGAAGAGCATCTGATGGCTGAAATACATTACCAATCTTTACTGATGTGCCAAACGATTGAGCCCAAGGATCAAGAACTAGGAGGCGTTGTCTGCAAAATAAAAAATGTCTCACCGAGGCGGGCATACCCATGCTCAAGATAAAATAGAATCATGGCTACCAATCAAATACACTGTAGATCCATGTCATATAACTATATAAAGAGTAGCCATGAACAATACACAGTGGAGCTACATCTCGAAATCAAAAAGATATACATATAGAGTATCCACCTTCTAGAAGTTGATACAGCATGATGGCTAGAGATGAGGTCTTCAGAGCTCGAGCAACTACTTCAAAATCTTCAAAACTCGGGTAGGAGTGTAATATAAGTGTATGACTACACTACCCATAGGTCTTCAACGGCTCGTTGGCTATGGACTGGATGATTAGATTGAAGGCTTCATTGATTTCAAGCAAGGACTTGATTGGACATTCAGGATGGTCGGGTATGAGGGCAAGAGACAAATTGCAAAGGGGCTGACTTAGGCTTGGTGACAAACTTCCCTTGGACAATAGCACGACAAATGATGAGACTCAGGCAGCATGGAATTAATCATAAGTCTACGAAGTAGGAGGCAACACAAACTCTCCACATGTTTGGAATAATAACCAAATGGAGGAGGACACAACTCTATGTAGCGAGAACAGCTTCCTAAGGTCATACTACATCCCATAGTTTGATGAAAAAATGGAAAGATGTGCTTTATCCAAGGGCGACTCATTATGCTGCCAATAAAGAAAATACTTTTCCCTTCCTCTTTTAGGGGTATATTTGATTTTTTTGTCTTTTTCAATAACTTTCAAGGCACTAGGACAAGACTGATGTTCAAAATAATGATACTCAGGAAAAATCCTCTGGGGGCCAAGGGTGTTAAAATGCAGAAGCAAACTGTTACAAGGCTATCGTATAAGATATGAAAACGTGGTTAACAAAAAACACAATGGTAACGTTCTTTGATGTAATTTTAACGAGCCTAGAGAAGGTAAGCTCAGTGGTTTTTCATATTTAGAGAGTCTAAAAAAACATAAAAGGAGACTCCATTGGGGAACCTTTTTTGAAGATAGTCTAGTCGGTTCGAAAAAGGGGTAAACTAGCACCGACAAGACGTCTATTCAAAACCATTTTAACGAGTGTGATAAGGACAAGATCACTCGGCCATTTTTTCATTTTTAAGGAGTCTGAAAAAAGCTTAACTATGGACTCCGTCATGAATGTTCTTCTGGACCAGTTTAATGAGTGTGAAAGAATAAGGTCACTCGGTAATCTTTTCAATTTTAGGGAGTTTGAAAAGAGCTTAACTATGGACTTCGTGGGGGTTCCTTCTTCGTAAGTTTAGTCCCTCAGGCCCGAAAAAGGGATACAATTATACCTGAGAGTACTCTTCTATAGAGTTGAAGTTCCATAGAGTATACCTTTGTTCGTACAGTTAACCGTCCAGACCGAAAAAGGGGGAAAATACCGCCAGACAAATGTGACTTCAAATTTTAGTTTAACGAGCGTGAAGGGCCACAAGATCGCTCGACAATCTTTTCATATTTAGAGGGTCTGAAAAGGGATTAAAAGAAGACCCATTATAGTTTACTTTTCTCAGTTAATCCAGATGAGATTGAAAAGAATAAATGCATTCTCATTGGATGTTTCTTTTAGATATCAAAGCGAGCTTGAAAAACAACAAAGTTGGCTCATGATCGACTCTTTGTGGGTCAATGCCTGGCATCTCCTCAGGGGAGCAGTATGATCTGACAAAAAAATTGTCTATGACACCAGGGGTTCTAGAGATATTGATAGGTATCATTTCAGCAATGGTTCCCATATGACCCTTAGCATAGATCTCGTGTGTAGCTAAGGGATTAATAGGACAAGACCTATCTCTGATCATAGTCAAGGTGAATTCTTTGGCCTCGATTTTTCTTAAATCTAGGAGGAAGTATGATCTATGATGAATATCATCCCAGGGTTTGTCTGGATTAGTCATTGGTTCAATTACTGCTTCGTCAGAGGGAAATACCAAGTCTAATGAATCGGTGTGAGCAAGAGAACCCTGATCCCAAATAGGCTCTAGAAGTGGATTGAACTCTTGTGCAGGAGCTGGATCAGTGTGGGATAAAGTTTGTTGGACTAAAAAGTATGCTACTTCAGCTGTGTACAAGGGCATGGATATTCCTAGGTGCCCTGTCCCATCCATCGTGGTCGATGGGGAAGGAAGTATCTACATATCGTCAAAGTAATTCATTGGAAACGACAAAAATTGAAAAATCTCAAACTTATGGTGATTGGATATAAACTTGATATCGCATTTAGGGAGTAGGTAATCGAAGGTATCCATCAAGGATGGGCACAAACCAACCCCGACATTGATGACACCTGGTTGAGGATTATCAATCATTGGGACTGTGGATGCCCCCAATGCAGGTTTAGGTCTGGAGAAAGACAATTGATTGATGGTCACTATCCGACCCTCATGTGGAAACAACAAGACCCAGAAAATTGTAGCAACGACAGCTTGCATGGCATAAGTCCAACTCCTTCCTAACAAGAGGTTATAGTCGAGGGGAGCATCAACTACCTATACTTTGACACACACATTCTTTCCTCCTAACTGGATGGGGAAAGAAGGAATGATACCATGTGGTTGAAATGAACGACCATCGAAAGCGGTGAGGAGAGTAGGTGACAGAAACAAAATAGGCTGGCCAATGGCCTTCCAACATGCCAACGACATGACGCATGTTGAGGCACCCTCATCAACCACCGTGCGAAATATATTCTGAGTAAAAGTTTTCATGGGATAAGCCACTACTATCTGAAACACGATGTGGTAAGGCAAACAAGGTTTTATGTTGGTTGTATCCAGCATGATTGTACCTGGATTACAAGTCTCGGTAGATCCTAAAGTGGTTAACAAGTCTTTCCTATGGGAAGGGCAGCTTTGGAGGACCTCCAAAGCGGACATCGCACAAGGGTTTTGTGATAAATCTTCCACCACAGAGTAGTTCTGGGTGGCCCTTGCATTAGGGTTATGAGAAGATTTTTTGAATGCACCTTTAGGAATGCATTTCATTGTTTCGGCCAACATCTTCTCAATCTGTAGAGGAAGAGATGAGAGTTCAACTTCTTTACCCTTCTCATAAGTGCTTGGTTTACTATAGTCATGTGCTCTATTCGATATAAAAGAATCACCCCTCACCATATATATGTTCATGGATGTGGGGTTGTTCGCAGGCAGAAAGGGGTCTTGGTTGCCCCCTTTCATTCTTGCAGAGGCTTGGGTTAGATTTTGCCCATGTTGAAAGGGATTGGTCAACACAACAGGCTGTTGTTGTGTCACAAACTTTTGGGCTTCTGCAAGACAAGGACATAGATGGGTCGAGTGGTCTTCCACAGATAAGTTGCATGGAT
>JASDQU010193235.1:29040-40938 GCA_032191745.1 Picea mariana | reverse complement strand
TAAATATGAATATGTGATGTAAATGGACCTATAGGAAGAGGTCAATGAATGTGAATAGTATTTTGAATTTATTGCAGGACTGCTGAGAGGGGATGTGCAGAAAAGAGACCACGATGGCGGTGGAAGGCTCCTGAAAAGGTGGCATTAACTTCCACCCTGAATGAATACCGTATTTGGACTCCACTGGCTCGGAGAACCAAAAGCAGCTCGTTGGCCCCCAAATTTACTGTCTCGCAGGCTGGTAGGCGGGCGGCTTGATAAGGGATGGGATGGTGAACCACCCATCCGTAGAGCCGTCAGGCCTGATCGGCGCGAGGGTAATCGTGCCACACGCAACCTCGCGACAGGATAAGGCGTATGGCAGAAGCGATGGAAGGGGGCAGACACGAGGGGAACTTTGGCAGTTTTTACGCAGAGTGAGTGATAGCAGAGAGGAAGGATTGCAACCTTCGCTCCTGGGAATCGCGATCCGCGATATCCTGACGAGAGATCCGTGTGGGCCACGGCGGGAGATAGTGGAGGACAGGTGTTACCATATCGGGGTTTGGGACTTGGAGAGTTCCGTGAACTAGTGCAACGTGAATTGCGATATCCCGAGATGCGATTTCCCAATTTGTCACAAGAGTGTGGGTCACAGTGGAGGACAGGTGTCGTGCGCATTTTCGTATTGGCATATCGGGAGTCGGGGATCCACGAGGTAAGTTGCATTCGATAGTGAAAACCTTGAAATCCCGATGGGAAGCTACATGGCTGCAATCATATGGTAAGTGGTCACATGGACCATAGTATAGCCAAGAGGGCTAGCCAGTGTAAAGGTGCGTCGAGAGTCGGAAACTCAGGAAATCGACATTTCCAGGGACAAGAGAACGAGGGAGTCGCAGGTGAAAACCCTGACAAGGATCTGGACCGTCCATTTGGAGGGACGCGTGGAGGAGATCAGAGCTATCGGGAAAATCCCGACAAGGAAAGTCATTCCTCGGCGTTTGGTTCATCGGGATATCGAGAATCCTGTGGACGTGGTGTTTACCCCTTTTGAAACCGCGAAATGTGAAAACCCGACAGGGTAAGGCTGTGGACACGGGGTAACGGTCACGCGAACCAAGGTTGAGCCAGGAGGGCTAGCTAAAGTAGAGGTGCGTCGGGAATCGGAGAATCGTGAATCCCGTGGGCGTATGCACATCGACATCGAAAATCCTGAAACCCCGACGTAGAGTTTTGACTACGGTCCCGGGGTAGTGGTCACGTGGACCATAGGCTTAGCCTGAGGGCTAATGCGCTAGGGGTACATTCGAAGGATCACGAGTCTTGGGGGTGAATGAATTTCGATATTAGAAACTCTGTAGCCCCGATGGGAGTTATGACCATGGTCATATAGAGGAGGCTATGCAACCAAGAGCTTAGCCTAGGAGGCTAACTGGCATTCAAGCGAGTCGAAATGGTTGAAAACAGAAATCCCGACGAAAAGGGACATAAGACCACGGTTATGTACAGAGGGTCGGGTAGGTAAATAGAAGACCTGTGAATCGAAGATTCTCATTGTCGAGAAAACAATGAAAAAATTTTATTATACGTAGTGGGTGTGTTACAGCTTTGCACTTCACGATTATACCTCCAACATGAAGGTTTGCATGGAAGTCTTTCAACTAAAAGGAAGCACTCTTCTATGGTGGAAGACGCTCCTACCGCAGTTAAACATGGTCATCGAAGAGGTGTCATGGGAATTGTTTGAGGAACGGTTCTGAGAGAGATACCTATCAGAGGAATTCATTGAGCGTCAACTCAACGAGTTCAATGCCTTATGACAGGGTGGTCGTACAGTGCCCAAGTACAAGGCCCGTTTTATGGATCTGCTCTGGTATGCTCTGCATCTTAACACTAAGAAACTTAAGGTCAACAGGTTCGTGTTCGGCCTTAACAGGAACATACGTGCGAAGGTTAGGATTTTGAAGCCCCAAACCTTGCATGATGTTGTCCAGAAGGCCCTCATAGCAGAGGAGTAGCTTATCAACGCGAGTCAGACCAGGACTCCAGCAAGACCAACAGGGCAAGTGTCATCTGGTGCACAATAGCATCAGACACCAGCCAGACATACGCCAGAGTATCATGGCTTCCAGAGGGGATCCACTTTTACTACACCTTGGCGACCGACACCTCAGCAACATACACCTTATCGGGGACCACAGCATCAGCAACAGCGTTGACCGCAGTAGCAGCAGTTTAGGCATGTTCAACAAAACAGACTAGGATTCGAGGTCGGTGGGTCGTCATCTTCTACTTCGAGTACCAGAACTAGTGGGCCGAAGAAGGGGTGTTGGACGTGTGGGGAGCCACACTACCAGTGCAACTGCCCTGTGAAGAGGACTAGACCATCCGGATCAGCTGGACACACTACCATGGGAGATATGGGCAAGGCCCATCGGATTCATGCAGTGGTGAATAATCGCCAGGAAAAGCATCAGTCGACTGTGTTCGAGACGACAGGTATCGTCGCTGACCAGACCCTTAGTATTTTCATAGATCCTAGTGCTACCAAGAGTTTCATTTATGGTGCAGCATTGAAAATGATTAAGGTAAAGGCAATCGAACANAGAGTTTGCCACCAGGGCCAACCTGTACGTCATGATCTTAGGATCTTATGACGTCATGATCAGTATGGACTGGTTGGAATCCCATGAGGCAATACTCAACTGCAAGACAAAATGGTTGAGCTTGGTCGATGATGAGGGACAGAGACGTGTGATTGTAGGTTGGAACCAAGGAGTTTCCCTAAGGTTCATCTCTTCCTTGCAGCTTCGAAAGAGCATGCGCAAGGGGTGCAAGCTTTATGCGATCCTTGCATTAAACGAGAAGGGAGTAGCGGAAGGTCTAGAACACCTTCCAGTGGTGAGAGAGTTTGCGGACGTATTTCCGGAGGAGTTACCTGGGATGTTGCCGGAGAGGGAATTGGAGTTTACCATAGACCTAAACCCAGGGACTGAACCGATAGCGAGAACACCTTATCGGATGTCGACCCCGGAGTTACAGGAGTTGAGAATGCAACTAAAGGAATTGTTGGACCTGGGACTAATACATCCAAGTGTGTCACCGTGGGATGCGCCTGTTATTTTCATACAAAAGAAGGATGGGTCGTGGAGGCTCTGCATTGACTATTGTCAATTGAACACGGCCACGATCAAGAATAAATATCTGTTGCCGAGGATTGATGATCTATTCAATCAGATAAAGGGTACGACGGTGTTCTCAAAGATCGATTTGCGATCAGGGTACCACCAATTACGGATTAAGGAAGATGACATCCCTAAGACCGCCTTTAAGACGAGGTTTGGACATTACGAGTTTATTGTTTTACCGTTTGGACTAACAAATGCCCTAGGGGTATTTATGAGTTTGATGAACGTAGTGTTCCGCAATTACTTGGCCAAGTTCATCCAAGTATTCATTGACGATATTTTGATTTACTCTCGGATGACGGAGGAGCATGATGAGCACTTGCACTTGGTACTACTGTGTATGCGAGAGCACAAATTGTATGGGAAGTTTTCTAAATGCTCATTTTATCAATCGAAGATTCACTACATAGGGAATGTCATCTTCGGAGAAGGAATCACCATAGATCCAACAAAGGTTGAGGCTATTATGTAATGGCCTGCGTTGACGAATGTCCCGGAAGTTCGTAGCTTCATGGGTTTAGCAGGATACTATCGACGGTTCATCTAAGGATTTTTGCATATAGAAAATCCGAGCACGGAATTGTAGAAGAAAAACAAGAAGTTTGTTTGGACCAAGAAATGCACAGAAGCATTTTAGAGGCTCAAGGAGTTGTTGACATCAACACCGATACTAAAGGTCCTTGACATGGATGCGGACTTCTTGGTATGCACTAACACATCCAAGGAAGGCTTAGGCAGAGTCTTGATGCAATATGGACGAGTGACCGCTTACATCTCAAGGAAACTAAGAAGGCATGAGGAGAACTACACGACGCACGATTTGGAGTTGTTAGCCATCGTATATGCCTTGAAGGTTTGGAGACACTACCTTGTTGGACAATAATTCGAACTAAAGACTGACCACTGTGGACTACAACACATCTTTATGCAAAGCAACCTGAACGCGCGACAGTGGTGTTGGTTGGAATTGCTTAGCAAGTACGACTTCGAGATTACTTACATAAAAGGAACAGTGAACCGAGTGGCAGATGCATTGAGTCGGAGACCACGCATCTTTTCGGTGCTGCCTCTTCAGACGAATCTATGTGAAAAGATTCTAACTTTACAGAGTGACAATGACTGGTACAAAGAGGTTGAGGGTTTTATCGGACAAAACACAATGATGGTACCTAGATTTGAAGGATTTCCATTTGATAGTGATGGTTTATTGAGGTTAAAAAATCGGATTTACGTACCGCTGAATGACGAGTTTAGGATGTTGATCCTAAGCACGGCTCATAGAGCCATCTACATGGCTCAGCTGGGAGTCACGAAAATGAGGGCGGACCTTAAACCCTTATTCTTCTGGAAGGGAATGAAGACATACATAGTCAACTATGTGGCCATATGTCTAGAATGTCAGTAGGTAAAGGCTGAACTTAGACACCCAGCAAGATTACTACAGCCACACGTTATTCCGGAATTGAAATGGGAGGTTATTTCGATGGATTTTATTGTTGGATTGCCACTGACCACAAGGAGACATGACTCGATTTTCGTAGTAGTAGACACTCTGACGAAGAGTTCTCACTTTATTCCTGTGCATACGACGTATCAGGCACCTGACATAGCTAGAATTTTCATCAGTGAGATTGTGAGGTTGCATGGCGTGCCCAAGAGGATTATATCCGATCGAGGATCGGTGTTTACTAGACGATTTTGGATGAGTTTTAAAGAGGCCTTGGGAACCCAACTTAACTTTAGTACTGTGTATCACCCGGAGATTGACGGGCAGACCGAACGAATGAACCAGACCTTGGAGGACATGTTGTGCATGTACATGATGGACCAACAAAAGCGTTGGGAAGAATTCTTACCACTGGTGGAATTCGCCTATAACATCAGTTACCAAAGCACCATTAATATGGTGCCTTTCGAGTTTCTTTACGGGCAACCGTGTTGGACACCTTTGAGTTGGGATCGGCTTGAAGATAGGGTCCTGGTGGGACCAGAAGTGATCCAAGTAATGGAAGATAAAATGCAAACGATAATACAAAGGATTAAAGAAGCGCAGGATCGAGAGAAGAGTTATGTCGATGCGCACAGTGTTGACCGTAGTTAAGAGGTTGGCGATCGAGTCTTCTTACGGGTTAAACCGCATAAGAGTTCGATCAAGTTTGGAAAGGGAGCTAAACTCTCTCCTAGGTTCGTGGGACCTTTCGATATTGTGGAGAGAAAGGGGCCCGTGGCCTATCGACTAGCCTTGCATGGTTCTTTAAGGCGTATGCACGATGTTTTTCATGTATCTGTTTTGACACATTATATTAGTGATCATACACATCTTACTGACATGAGTTCCTTGAAGGTATCGGACGAGAGGGCACTCATGGCTGAGCCTTTCCGCATCTTGGATCATCGCGTACGACAGCTACAATGTCGAACAGTAGATCAGGTCAAGGTCCAGTGGGACAACTATAGTCCGCACTTGGTGACCTGGGAAGACGCATATGATATGTGCCAGCAGTTTCCATTTTTTTTTGATAGATAGAATTATGATACTGTGATACACATTATTTTGTCACTTATACTATGAAACTTCGGGACGAAGTTTAGACCAAGAGGGGGTGTATGTACCATACCGCTTTGGTGCATTGAGCGAACTTATTCTTTGAGGACACTTGCTCGCAAGTGATCCAGATTATTATGCTATTAAAACATTTGATTTTGATTCTGAGGCGTTATGGGTTGATGACATGTTGTTTTACTGCATTGACATAGACAGGTGCTATTGACTCGGTTTTACTAAGTGTGCAGGATTTTGGACCTCAAGGATGCAGAGGCATCGATGGAACCCCTTGGACTCTGGATCGAGTCAGGGAGTGTACCATTGGGGTTTGATTGTTTTACTGTGATATTAGTGCATTTAATTAGATGATATGATATGGATATATTCTGACATGATTCGTTGATGATGCAGGCTGACGATAGCTTGCCGACCAGACTCACATGTGGAGTAAAGGGGTCACGCACGACTACCAGAGATGTTGAGGGAGAGCTGTGGGCAACAGCCCTGCCACAGCCTACTGGCATTCCCACCATGGCTCGAACTGCAGGTTAACATTTACCTAGTTCGAGAGAATCCACGATGTCATGAGGGCGAACTGTGACAGTCGCTCACGATGATTCTAAGGGGCGCGCAATAAGGTGGGGGCCTTATTCCTTAGAGGCCCTTAGTCTTCCACAAGTTCACCTGACGGAATATTGACTCCAGGGGTTTTTGATGTCTACCAAGTCAGTCAAGAGGCAAGTGGCACTCTTGGAGCACGTGGTGCGTCCTGAAGGGCACGTCGCGCAAGAAAAATGGAAAGAGGCGAGTGGCACCCTTGGAGCACGTAGTGCGTCCTGAAGGGCACGTCGCGCAAGGGAACCAAATTAAGGCAAGTGGCACCCTTGGAGCACCTAGTGCATCTTGAAGGGCACGTCGCGTTGTTGATGATAAATGAATGAACCTAGATGGCCTTAGGACGAATAACGTGTTAAGAATTTTTAAAAACAAATTCCCTAATAAAATGTCGCCTAGTACGAAAATTTAAGGTCTAAGTCTAAATTATGCTAGTGGTAAAATTTTATCTATCTATTTTAAAAAAAATAAAAAATAAAAACAACATAAATAATAATTATACTCTTCGTTAAATATTGTAATAATAAGGGGGTAAGAAATTTAAATGATTCATAAAAATCTGTTAGGGTAAAATTTAAAAAAAAAAGGGGGAAATAATTGTTTTATTATTTATGATAATTTAAAATTATTAACTAAAAAGGGAAAAAAGGAAAAAGGAGGTTAATTTCTACACCTGCGAATTTGAGTCCTAAATGAAAAGGGGAAAGAGGGAAATCTAAAATATTTAGGAAACTAGGAAAAGAGGGAAACATAAGAAGAAAAGGGAAACCGAAGGGAAAAAGCAGAAAGTCAAACTTAGTAAGGTATCTACCATTAGGAACTTTCTAATTTAAAACTGAACTAGCAAATTGATAATGGGCAAAGTCATTAAAACCTGTAAGAAAATTTGGGGACACCTAGGAGGGATTCTATGAGTGACTCTAGGTGGGTGAGGGAAATAAGGGAAATTAATTAATTAAAAAATTAATTTGTGGAGGAATGAAGGGGATGGGTGACACTTGTACGGGGAGGAATTTTTAGGATTTAATTTTTAAAAACTTAATTAAATGAGATTTTAGGAAAGTAAGGGACTTCGAAACTCTATATAATGAAGGGAGGAGAAGGATGAAGGATCTCTTCTGTTTGTGTAACGTTACACTGCAGAAATCTCTACTTGACTGACTTAGCTTGTGAAAGTTGGGATACCCAGCTCGGTGAGGAGTGGTAGCTCGACTTTGCAAGGCGAGCTGGGAGCTAGCTAAATCGTTGGATAGTGTGTGTGGCCCCTTTGTGGCTCGGGGGGATAAGGGGGAAGAAGAGTACCCCTAGCATTGGCTGGGAGGTATCGATGAAGTCTCGCCAGTCAACAAGCGGGAGTTGCACGGAGCGCGCGGGACGTCACTCAGAGCAGGAAATCAGGCAACGGTACGCTCTCTCTTCATTTTTGTATGGTAGATTTTTGTAGGATTTATGCTTGGATCTGCATGTTTAATGGATTAAGTAAACTGATTGTCTAGATTGATGATTAAATTTCTTTCATAGCCTAGCTCGATGATTGATTGACTCCCATGGCCTTTGTTTCCCCGCATGTCTTGACCTCCTTGTGGTGTTTGATTGTGACCATTGTGGTGGTTTTTCCTATCGTCCCTAGCTCATCAGTCCTCGCCTGGGCAGTCAGCTAGGAGCTTGATCTATGGTCGTCACTTCGGCATTAATAGACCTACGGATCTCAACGCCCTACCTTTATGTGTGAGGATGATGAGAAAAGGATGAACCTATCAGTCGTCTACCTCCGTTGTTGTCCTTGGATGATTGGATCATTTCGGTTCTCTTACTGTTGTCTGCAATTTGTATTGGTATTCTGGCAATGGAAAAATGAATTGATTCATGTCTGCATTTTGTATTTGTATTCTGGCAATGGAAAAATGAATTGATTCACGTCTGCATTTTGTATTGGTATTCTAGCAATGGAAAAACGAATTGATTCATGTTTGCATTTTGTATTTGTATTCTGGCAATGGAAAAACGAATTGATTCATGTCTGCATTTTGTATTGGTATTCGGGCAATGGAAAAATGAATTGATTCATATCTGCATTTTGTATTGGTATCCTGGAAATAGAAAAATGTTTTTGCTTTTAAATGTTGCTAGAGATTCTCGTTTTAAATGCCCACATTTTGCTTTCAAATGAGACAGAGATTGTCGTTTAAAATTGCCCACATTTTTGCTTTCAAATGAGACTGAGTTTGCTATTTTAAATGCCCACATTTTGCCTTCAAATGAGATCGAGATTGTTGTTTTAATTGCCCACTTTTTTTCTTTCAGATGAGACTGAGTTTACTATTTTAAATGCCCATGTTTTTGCTTTCAAATGAGACTGAGTTTGTTGTTTTAAATGCCCACGTCTCTTCTTTCAAATGAGACTGAGTTTGTTGTTTTAAATGCCCATGTTTTTTATTTCAAATGAGACTAAGATTGTCGTTTTAAATGCCCACGTTTTTGCTTTCAAATGATGGACTGAGTTGCTATAGAAATCACCCACGAATTTAGCCTTTTAAATCTTAAATTCACTTTCCAGAATGACCATGGTTTTGGTAAATAAAAATTGACTGTGTGCATGTTGAATTCGCCCACCCTTTTTTTTGCTATTCAATTCATAACTGACTTGCAATAATGATCACGATTTCGCCTTCAAATTGTGACTTTGTTTTCCCTTGAGTGATGGACTGTGTTGATGTTGATTGGATACGTTTGCCTTTAATTGTTGAGTTGTTGTCGACTGGGCACGATTGGCCACCATGTGGGCACTGCGTTTTTGCTAATTTTGCCACAACGAATTAAATGGATATTAGTTAGTTAAATGCCTTACTATTGCTAGATTCATTGCTATGTAATGGTCGCATTAATTGCCTTGACTTTTGCCAGCAAATAAAATGGATAATAGTGAGTTAAATGCCTTGTTATTGCTAGATTCATTGTTATGTAATGGTCATATTAATTGCCAGAACAATTGCTACAACAATGTAAACGGCCAACAGATTCATTCTTTGGATTAAATGACACAGCGAGTTAAATGTTAACTAACACCTTAAATGCCTTTCTATTGTTGTATTACTTGTTATGACAACAGTCATGTAAACTACCTTGTTAGTGCGCTTTTAATTGTCATGTTAATGGTCATGTAATTGCCTTGTTATTTCTATATTAATTGTTAAGTAACCACTATGTTAATTTCCTCCATAAATTGCTCCAGCCCTGCTACTAGTTAGTAGTTTCCTTCTAATATTATTAGACAGATAGTATTGTTAGTTCGGTCAATATAATTAGACTACATGCTGAGATTTAATTGTTCATAAGTGTTGTAATGATAGAATTCTACTTTAAGATTGTAAATGTTGTTATTTAAGTTAATGTCTAGTTGGGTGGAGAATTTGGATTAACATAGACTTGACCGATTAGGTGTGTTAAAGATTAAAATTTGATTGGTAAGTAAGGAATGGATTGCAAATTTTAGACTCGCTGGATTGAATTTTAGTTAAGGATAGAGGGCATTTATAATTATGGTTTTAGTATTGACCACTTAGATTTGCAAAATTAATTGTATTAACATTTATTTAGCGGACGCATTATTGTCTAATTGTAACTTGACGTGCCCCGTTAGAATGGAACCCTTGTTAAAATTGAATGTAATCATAGACTGATTAGACTGGGTGATTGGTGGGGGCGGGGACGATGTCGTGTGGGTTGGCATCACCCCTTGTCTTCGTCCTCTTATGTCTCATCAACCTTTGTGTGGGGTAGGTATAGTGTCCCAGTCAGTATTTGGTTCCTAGCTCATCGGAGTTTTCTTAAGTCTTGGTCCCTTTTGTTTTGCGCCAAGGTTATTGACACATCTATCACCCAGGGAATGACATGATTCCTGATGAGGGGATCATGGCGCACCCTGGGGGATAGCGGGGAACGAGATCTTGGTCAGAGTAGGTTCTTTTGTGTGAGTGTTGACGAGCGTACAAGTTGCTCTTGGCACAAGGGTCGAACGCCTTCAGGCATTAGATCCGCACACTTTGAGGTTCTAGTAATTGTTCATCTAGGCCGTCATGTTGAGATGTGGGTGTTGTCCCTTAGCTTGTAGGCGTGGTCGTGTTTGCGTCAGAAGGGTAGTTGTTCTCCTTGTTATTTTGAGCATGTTTGCTAGTTGTCTTGAGTCGGTGTGTGGTGTCATAGTAACTTGTTGCCTGGACTGTGTGCTAGCGTTCGTCGTCGGTGGTTTGATTAAACTGTTGTCATCGACGCCTTCTTGCCTCTCAACTTCTGGAAAAGAAAATGAAAACAAAAAAAAAATTCTTCACTTGTTGTCGTAATGATGGGGTCGTTACAATGTGCACTCATTCAAATAGAAAAAGAGGAGATCAAGGGAACATGTAGGATTAAAAAGTTGAAAAGTAGTGGTTGGGTGTTGAGTTTGGTCTATTAGAGAGTAAGATTGAGGTGGGGTTTTCTCATAAGCTTGATGATTGTACTCTCTTCTCAATTGTTAGTGTTGTACCTTTCATACAACTTCATTGCATCTCAAAAATGCTTAGGGAAGAAGAGTATCCACTCAGAATTAATAAGGTGGCCAATCCATAGACTTTTTGATGATTGACAATCTTACACAAAGAAGAATGTCAACTTGCAAATCTATGTTAACTTTTGTAACTCTAAGGTAACTCATGCAAATTTATCAAGTTTCAACTTTCACATAATATAGTAACATATATTTTAGCCTTGTAACTTTCTTATCCCAGTTCAAATAAGCATGCATATCAACCTTCATCATGTAAGTATCAAGTATCAAGGGTGAAGGATGTGGTAGGAAAATCTATCAACCTTTAGTTTTCGATTTTTTAAGTTATATGCTCACTTCACCATCTAAGTAGATCACTTCACCATCTAAGTAGATCACTCTAGGGTTTTTTTTTTGGTCTATAACATAGTAGATATGATTTTAACTTTTGTTGAAAATCTTAATGAAGTGTAAATATATTAATGTTCAAAGACATATTCTCTTATGAACATAATCACAATTGTTGTGTCTTTCTTAGAGTTTGTGGTGGGAATTTTTTTTACTTGAACTACTAAAGGAATTGTGTAGAGGATTGTGGATTCAAAAGAATACAAATGCGTTTTGTAGATAGGCTTAATTCTTTATGTGAACCTAAGTTATGGTGTCTCTCTAACCAATCAGTTGTCTTATTCCCGAGAATGGGCCCACCCAAAAAAGAACGTTGAACGTTTACACTGAGGTACACTTCATTGTACGGTAAAGTCTGGCCTCACTTCGCGGTAATTTATAAAAATAAAATAAAATATTTGTTAGAAACACAATGAAATTATCATTTTCATAAAACTAACCAATATTTTTATGTTTGGCTCAGCATGAAGGTAATACGTGCAAGTGTTTTTATGTTTGTTGCAGCGTGAAGTGTTTTTACGTGGAAGCCCAGAATGATAAGAGAGTCCCGAGAGCCTTCCCTTCTCAACATAATTCTGAATTTAGTCGATATGAGTACCGAGGTTTCCCTTCCCAATATATCTGAGTACCCAGAT
>JASDQU010193234.1:24395-35980 GCA_032191745.1 Picea mariana | reverse complement strand
TTTGAGGGGCTCTGCCAAGTGGGCATTGAGCAAGTGCAAAGGAAGCACAGAAGGAACCCAGAACTGCGGAACATTCTTTGGAGAAGGTACTCCGCCAAGAGGGCGTCGAGAAAGCGTGCAGCAGTCAAAGGAGAACGAGGAACTCTTTGAGTTCTGTCAGTCGAAGAAAGGTCCACTGAGGGAACTTTTACTGGGTTACTGAATACCTAGAAATACTCAGCAATAGGTTGTTTGAGATGGAAGACTGCCAGGATGCATTGTATTCTCCATCTGCGGGAGAAAGAGAAGAAGAACCGAGCTTCTGTAGAGGTCGAAGCTACAGGAGAAGCTGAGGACAGATAGCGCTTTGCGCGCAAGGACTTCGCAAGGAGAGTGCAGAGGTCAAATGAATCCTTTAAGGATTCAAGAAGAAAACTCAGGAAGGCGAGTGCTTTTATGCACGAGGTCGTAACTGCAAGGAAGGTGGAGACCAAAGACATTCCTTTGAAGGAATCCGAGTGGATAAGCTCAGGAGGGATAGTTCCGTCGTGGGATCGTGGGACAGACCTAGGAGAAAATTCGCATAGAAGGGAGCTTCAGAACAGAAGAAATCTCCAAGAAGGAGAATCAACGGCCCAGATTCGTAAGATAGAATCGCGAAATCCCGCTGATCCTTAGGTCGTGGAGAAGTGCACGGAAGTTAACCCTTAAGCACAAGGAGAGAACAAGCCATCGGGATTCGGCGATTCGGGGTTCTCGGAGGTGAGAGTTTTGTGTTCGTCGAAATCGCGATCCGCGATTTCCCGATTTAAATCGGAGCCATTGATTGTCAAGGGACAGGTGGCACGAGATCCCGGAGAGTCGGGGTTCGGCACTTCCGGACTGTTGGTGTCGAAGGGAGCGCAGAAGATTTATGAAATCCCGAATTGCAAAGGGTCCCACGGTGAGAGTGGGAGGTGTTGACAGGTGGCATCGCGGTTCGGGGTTCGGGACTTGGGAGGTCCTGTGAACGGTGCAACAGGGGTCGCGAATTCCCGATCGGCGATTTCCCGAGTTCCACAGGCGTGTGGGGTCCAAGCGTCAGCAACAAGGACAAGTGTCATCGGAGTTCGGGGTTCGGGAATTCGTGGTGCATGAAAACCGCGACATCGGATATACCGATTTCCCGATAGGGAAATCCTCGACGAACAAGGAAGCGTTGACCTTTGACCCATCGGGGTTCGGGGTTTTGGTTAGCAAGTGAACCGTGCCCACAAGTTTCGCGATATCGCGAAACCCGATTTCCCGAGAATACTGTCGGGAGATCAACAGAGGATCCTGTGGGTGACAAAAGGTCCCGATACGGGATCTGAAGGGCATTGTAAGCTCTTCGGGCCTAAGTGAAAGAAGGTCCTGGTGAGAGCGGTTGGACCGTGAGGGTTCCGACTTTGCATCATAGAGAAGAGACAACAAGTCTGTGATTGAGTGCACATCTGGGGTACACTACAAGAGGTTGTGAAGGTGGTTACAAAAGACAACTTTGGTGTGATGCATATGTGTATGAGTATCTTAGTGAGTTGAGGCAAGTCGTGTGACTCTGACCAAGTTGTAAACCAAGCCAATAGTGTTCATATTGTAATTGTTTTGCAATAGCAAGACTTCGTCGGGTGTTAGGAATGGTTTGTGCTACCTGCACTATTTTTGTATGTCTCTTGTTTGTTTCACAAGTGTTCACTTATTTTCTCATGTTCTTGGATGTATTCTTAAATGACTAAGGGTGAGTGCACGAAGTTGGTGGCCAAAAAAGTGGCAAGGGGATCAGCAGGAATGCACACTCACATGAACGGGTACATGTTTCTAAGAACGTGCATGTGTTCCTGATGTGACAGGTTCGACAAACTCCAAACCTCCACTCAACAAGTCACGTAGGAACATTCCCAAGAACGTGTGAGTGTTCTCAAGAACTCGTGTGTGTTCCTTAGAAACACGTGTACAAGAACGCATGCACGTTCCTAAAAAAAATTGAAATAAAAATAACGTGTGCGGGATTCAGGAACGCGCGTGCCTTATTAGGAACAATAACGTGTGTGTGTTCCTATTAACATGAAATGTCTCTCTCTCCCCCCTCTATCCCCCAATCTCTCTCTCTCTCTCGCTCCCTCCCTCCCTCTGCCCTCCTCTCCCTACTTCCATCTATCTTACTCTCTCTCTCCAACTGCGCTCTCCCTCTCTCTCAGTCGTTGTCCCCCCCCCCCTCCAGGGATGATTTTAAGGATGAAAATTTATTTTAAAATGTAGAAATCTTGGCGAATCTTACTAATCCTTCATATGCCAACTCTAAATGTTTGGCAATATTTTTGTAAAAATATTCAAATTTCTAAGGATTTTATATAAGATTGTATAAAATTTTGGCAATTTTTAAGGTAAAATAATTTTATCCTATAGAATTTGGGTGAATCATTTTTAGAATAGCGAATCTTTTTTTTAGAAAAAACATGGAAAATTAGCCCATTATTTTGATATCAAGTAGGAGGCAAAAACTGCAACGTCCATTATTTTGACATCAAAACCAGTGAAAATCCAGCTCCATAGCTCAATGATTCCTTTGAGACGACGATTCCTAGTGCGCAATTTGCTTCGGTTGAGAATTGCACGACTTGTTTCCATGTGAGCTTTAGACTTTATTGTAAAAGGCTCCATATTATATTTACAGGTGAATCCTTATCAACTTGCAGTCTCTAGTTACACGTGCCAACCTCTCGCTTACGACGAAAAAGGTAAAAGATCCAAAATAAATGGGTCGTGATTAATATTCTACTTGCATCTTCAGAAAAGTTTATAATATTTTATTTGAGTGAGTATAAGTACAAAAAGAGGTACATTTGTGGAATCTTCGAATAAGTATTATAAGTATATTTGAAGAAACTTGGGCACTGATAGTCTTAAGCAACAATCCCATGTGAAAATTTGCCTTTTAATATATAAGTCTCATATCTTTGACATCTTTCCGTTAATTTTGACAAAACTATAGACTCGCAACAGTCTTTATATACAAAGCATATGCATTCATTTCAAAAATAAAAGAATTAAAAATATCTTCATTGAACACTAAAACAATCATAAACTATGATAAATATGCTTACTTTTTTTTAAGTCTTAGATAAAATTTAGAACTATGATAATAAATATGTTTATGTTTTTTTAATCTCGGTAAAAATTTATGAGAATTAATCTAAACGTTTTATTTTTGGTAGTTTTTTCGTAATAAAAATATTGGATTAAATCTATATCACAATCATGAGTTATAATATCTAGATACTTCTAAGAGTTTTGAAATCAATTTGATATATTTTATAAATATAGTTTAAATGTTCTATCTTTTAACAGTTTTCCCTCAATAAAAATATTACATCAAAATTTGATATACTTTATAAATATAGTTTAAATGTTCTACCTTTTAACAGTTTTCCCTCAATAAAAATATTACATCAAAACTGTGTCACAATCATGAGTTATGATATCTAGTCACTAAATCCGCTTGATGTACTTTCGTTATTTTATGTGGGATTCTAGAATGAATGGATGTTCTCTCATTAAATATAAAAATATACTCCAATACTTTATGGATGTGGGATTCTAGAAGTTTTGAGATCAACTTAATATACTTTTTAAATATAGGTTATTTCCTCAATAAAAAGATTCAATCAAACCTGTGTCACAATCTTTAACAATTTTTCCTCAATAAAAATATTCAATCAAACCTCTGTCACAATCATGAGTTATGATATCTTGTCACTAAATCAGATTTTTGTACTTTCATTATTTTATGTGGGATTCTAAAATGAATGGATGTTCTCTCATTAAATATAAAAGAAGATAAATTTGTTCTTTATTATAAAAAAGAGAGCACGCATACAATTCATTATAGGAATTTGGTTAAATAATCATAGAGGATAATCACCGCTGAATCAAAGATTCACATCGGTCTAGAGAATCTAGATTGAAGTATGCAATCTTCTTTCGGTCTTGAGTCATGTTTTTTAAATAAAAATCATTTTAAGATTTAAAAGAAATTAAGAACTAGAAGGAAGGAAAGTAGTTTTCTGAGAAACTTCTTAGTAAAATTTTTGAGCAACTTCGTAGTAAAATATATAATTTTTGAGCAACTTCGTAGTAAAATATATAATTTAAGAAAAAATAAAAAGAAGGAAATCATTTTTCTTTTATGGGATTTAGAAGGAAACTTATAGAAAATTTATCAATAATGGTATTTTTTTTTATAATTTAATTTTTGAAATATTTTAGACATTATAATTAATATAGAGTAAGATACTTTAATAAAATTTTGGAAAAGATGTTTATTTTTTTTAAATTCTAAATTAAGAGAAATTTTATGTGTATGTTTATATAAGTAATAAGCTCTATTTTATCTTTCTATAAAAGCTAGTCTTTTTTTGATTGAGGTTATGTTTATGACTAAGTACATAATGTATAAGCATTGGTGAACTAACCATGAAAATAAAAGGATTTTTAAGATTGCTTGAATTTCTGGTAGAAATCTCTTACTTCTTAAGAGAGGATGGTATAGAGATGTTATGTCTTGGCTAAAGTATTGGAGTATAAAAGAGGAAGTCATGTGATACCCACCAAGCATGGCCATTCCTTGGGCAGACTTGGGGACGAGTTGGGCAAGAGAACACAAGGAGCACGCGATCGGTTGAATGAATGAAAACATGGGGGGTGTGAGAAGCAACACCTTGGGCGCACGATGGTGATGTATGGCACCAAGGGGGCACACACCTTACTTTCCTTAGGAAGGTTGATGAAGACTTGGATTCTATTTGGGTAAGGACGGGGAAACTTTGACGCACGCCCAACGAGTGAACCCGCCTACCCTTGACAACATGGGTGCATTGCAGAGGTTGGTTGACCCCAACCAACTTCGAATGTAAGAATTTTAGCCCCTAAAATCATCTAGCCCCTAAAATCATGCGAAATTTAGCCCCTAAAATCATCTATGATTTGGACCTTTAGTGTTCAGTAATGGTAGGCATTGATGAAGTCGTTCCTTTTAGCTTACGCTTCCTGTTAAGGGTGTGGTTGTTCATTTCAATTAATTTTGTACTGGGTTGTAAACTTTTTATGTGCTTGGTCTGCTTGTGTTGGGTGGGATGTAGACACCTACTTGTTCCTCAGAACAGTCGCCAGCCCTGAGACCTTAAATGGTCAAAATCGATGGGAACCTAGGCTTGAGTGTTGCTTATGTGTCCTTGAGGTCCTAACCCCTTACAGGGTAGGATGGACGGGTTGTCATTTTAGTCGTATCGGTTGAATGTCATACTTTGGTTCCAGATGATTGATGAGCTTCTTGTTGGGTCGTTATGTTGTGGTCGCAGTTGCATGCGTCATGTTCGTCACAGTGTGGCGACGCAGATTCAAATGTATTTATTACCCTTGTACACACACGCACACACACAAAAAAAAAATTGCACTTGTTATAAGAGGTTTTTCTGTCATACGAAACGGGAGGTCTGTTACATATGGTATCAGAGCCAGGTTCAACCCATGACTTGGGATCGCTACGAATTTCGTTGATATGATTGATTATAATGTTGTTGATCAAGTTGACTTGTGTGCGTGCAGGTAATCATGGTTAGAGGATGCCACAGAGGCGGACGACGGGGTGCTAGGGGAGGAGGCACGACGCCTCCAGTATCATCCAAGCCTAAGGGGTCTAACCCCCAAGGTGATGAGCAGGTTCTCGGACAGGAGTAGATAGCGGTTGGTGATGTATTCGGAACGATGAGATATTTTCAGTGCATGTCCAAGGCACTAATCAACCATTTAGATAGAAATGAAGCCAGGGCGTCGACACCCGCTAAGGTTCCACCGCGCGCTATGGTCGATACTGTTAGCATTCAACGTGAACTTGAGAAGGTCAAATTTCCTGAGTTCTTGGGTGCCTCGGACGATGCAGCCACCGAGGCATGGTTGGAGAACATGGTGATTTACTTCGCACTTCTCGATTATACCTCCAACACGAAGGTCTGCATGGCGGTATTTCAACTGAAGGGGAGCGCTCTTCTATGGTGGAAGATGCTCCTACCGCAGTTGAACATGGTTGTCGAAGATGTGTCATGGGAACTGTTCGAGGAATGGTTCAGAGAGAGGTACCTTTCAGAGGAATTCAATGAGCGTCAGCTCAATGAGTTCAACGCCTTACGACAGGGAGGTCGTACGGTGCCCGAATATGAGGTCCATTTTATGGAGCTGCTCTGGTATGATCTGCACCTTAACACGGAGAAAATTAAGGTCAACAGGTTTGTGTTCGGCCTTAACGGCAGCCTACATGCAAAGGTTAGGATCTTGATGCCCCAAACCTTGCATGATGCCATCCAGAAGGCCCTCATAACATAGGAGGAGCTTATCAATGGGGGTCAGACCAGGACTCCAGTGAGACCAGCAAGGCAGGTTTCATTTGGAGCACCACAATATTAGACACCAGTGAGACATAGCCAGAATATCGTGGCTTCCAGAGGGGATCCACTTTCACTACACCTCGACGACCGATGCCTCAGCAGCGGACACCTTATCGAGGACCACAACATCAATAGTAGTGTTGCTCGTAGTAGCAGTAGTTTAGGCCTGTTTAGTAGAATAGACCAAGGTTCCAAGCCGGTGGGCCATCATATTCTACTTCGGGTACCAGGACTACTGGGCCGAAGAAGGGGTGTTGGACATGTGGGGAGCCACACTACCAGCAGGACTGCCCTATGGAGAGGACCAAAGCGTACGGATCAGTCAGACCCACTACAGTGGGAGATATGGGAAAGGCCCATCGAATTCATGCAGTGGTGAATAATTGATAGGTAGAGAATCAGTCGACTATTCTCGAGACAACAGGTACTGTCGCTGACCAGACCCTTAGTATTTTGATAGATCCCGGTGCTACCAAGAGTTTCATTTATGGTGCAGTGCTAAAGAGGATTAAGGTAAATGTAGTCGAACAGGATGAGTTTAGCTTTGTAGAGATGGCTTCAGGAGCCAAACAGAAGGTTGGAGGAAAGGTTATGGGATATTTCCTTAACCTAGGAGAGTTTGTCACAAAGACCAACCTATATGTCACAATCTTAGGATCTTATGACTTCGTGATTGGTATGGATTGGTTGGAATCACATGAGGCGATACTCAATTGTAAGACAAAATGGTTGAGCTTGGTCGATGATGAGAGATAGAGATGTGTGATTATAAGACAGAACCAGGGAGTTTCCTTGAGGTTTATCTCTTCCTTGCAACTTTGAAAGAGTATGCACAAGGGGTGCAAGCTTTATGCGATCCTTACATTAAACAAGAAGGGAGTAGTGGAAGGTCTAGAACACCTTCCGGTGGTGAAGGAGTTTGCAGACGTATTTCTAGAGGAGTTACCTGGGATACTGCCAGAGAGGGAGTTGGAGTTTACCATAGATCTGAAACCGGGGACTGAACCGATAGCAAGAATTCCTTATTGGATGTCAACCCTAGAGTTACAAGAATTGAAAATGCAACTGAAGGAGTTGCTATACTTGGGACTAATACGTCCTAGTGTGTCACAATGGGGTGCACCTGTTATTTTCATACGAAAGAAGTACGGATTGTGGAGGCTTTGCATTGGCTACGTTCAACTAAACAAGGCTACGATCAAGAATCAATATCCATTGCCGATAATTGACGATCTATTCGATCAAATGAAGGGTGTGATGGTGTTCTCCAAGATCGATTTGCGATCAGGGTATCACCAGTTACAGATCAAGGATGATGACATCCCTAAGACTGCCTTTAAGATGAGGTTTGGACATTACGAGTTTATTGTTTTACCATTTGGATTGACAAACGCCCCAGGGGTATTTGTGAGTTTGATGAATGGGGTGTTCCATGAGTACTTGGACAAGTCCGTCCAAGTATTCGTTGACAATATTTTGATTTACTCTTGGACGATGGAGGAGCATGACGAGTAGTCGCTTACATTTTGAGGAAACTGAGAAGGCATGAGGAGAGCTACATGACGCACGATTTGGAATTGTTAGCCATCATATATGCCTTGAAGGCATGGAGATACTACCTTGTTGGATGGAAATTTGAACTAAAGACTGACCATTGTGGACTACAACACATATTTATGCAAAGTGACTTGAATGCACGACAGCGATGTTGGTCGGAATTGCTTAGCGAGTACGACTTTGAGATTACTTACATAAAAGGAACAGTGAATAGAGTGGCGGATGCATTGAGTCGGAGACCATGCATTTTTTGGTGTTGCCTCTTCAGATGAATCTATGTGAAAGGATTCTAACATTACAGTGTGACGATGACTAGTACAAAGAGGTCGAGGGTTTTATTGGACAAAACACAATGATGGTACCACGATTTGAGGGATTTTCATTTGATAGCGATGGTTTATTTAGGTTTAAAGGTTGGATTTATGTGCCGCAAAACGACGAGTTGAGGATGTTGATCTTAAGTGAGGCTCATAGAGAAGTATACATGGCTCACCTGGGAGTCACGAAGATGAGGGCAGACCTTAAACCCTTATTCTTCTAGAAGGGAATGAAGGCATACATAGTCAACTATGTGGCCAGATGTCTAGAATGTCAGCAGGTAAAGGATGAACATAGACACCCAACAGGATTACTATAACCACATGCTATTCCAGAATCAAAATGGGAGGTTATTTCAATTGATTTTATTGTTGGGTTGCCACTGACAGCACAGAGACATGACTCGATTTTTGTAGTAGTAGACAGTCTAATGAAGAGTGCTCACTTTATTCTTGTGCATACCATGTATCAGGCACCTAACATAGCTAGAGTTTTCATTAGTGAGATTGTGAGGCTGGATGGCATGCCTAAGAGGATTATCTCCGATCGAGGATTGGTGTTTATCCAACGATTTTGGACAAGTTTCCAAGAGGCCTTGGGAACCCAACTTAACTTTAGTACTACATATCACCCGGAGACTGACGGACAGACCGAACAAATGAACCAAACCTTTGAGGACATGTTACGCATGTACGTGATGGACCAACAAAAGCGTTGGGAAGAATTCTTGCCTCTATTAGAGTTTGCTTACAACAACAGTTACCAGAGCACCATTAAAATGGCGCCTTTCGAGTTTCTTTACGGGCGACCATGTTGGACGCCTTTGAGTTGGGATCAACTTGAGGATAGGGTCTTAGTGGGATCAGAAGCAATCCAAGAAATGGAAGAGCAAATGAAAACAATAAGACAAAGGATTAAAGAATCACAGGATCGACAGAAGAGTTATGTCGATGCGCACTGTGTCGACCGTAGTTACGAGGTCGATGATCGAGTCTTCTTGTGGGTTAAACTGCATAAGAGTTCGATCAAGTTTGGGAAGGGAGCTAAACTCTCTCCTAGGTTCGTGGGACCTTTCAAGATTGTGGAGAGAAAGGGGCCCGTGGCCTATCAACTAGCCTTTCCTGATTCCTTGAGGCATATGCACGATGTTTTTCATGTATTTGTTTTGAGACATTATATTAGTGATCCTACGCATGTTATTGACATGAGTTCCTTGCAGGTATTAGACGAGGGGGCGCTCACGGCTGAGTCGGTCTGCATTTTGGATTACCGTGTTCAACAGCTACAACATCGAACAGTGGATCAGGTCAAGGTCTAGTGGGACAATTATAGTTCGCACTCAACGACCTGGGAAGATGCATATGATGTGCGCTAGCAGTTTCCATTTTTGTTTGATAGATAGACATATGATACTGTGATACACTTTATTTCAGCTTATATACTGTGAAACTTCGGGACGAAGTTTAGACCAAGAGGGGGTGTATGTAACATCCCGCTCTGGCACACTGAGAAAACTTATTCTTTGAGGACACTTGCTTACAAGTGATCCAGATTATTATGCTATTAAAACTTTTGATTTTGATTATGAGGCATTATGGGATGATGACATGTTGTTTTACCGCTTTGACATAGATAGGTGCTATTGACTCAGTTTTACTGAGTGTGCAGGGTTATGGACCTTGAGGATGCGAAGGCATCGATACGAACCCCTTGAACTCTGGATCGAGTTAGGGAGTGTGCCATTGGGGTTTGATTGTTTTACTGTGATATTAGAGCATATGATTAGATGATATGATGTGGATATGTTCTGACATGATTTTTTGATGATGCAGGTTGATGATAGCTTGCCGACCAAACTTAGATATGGAGTAAAGGGGTCACACACAACTACCAGAGATGTTGAGGGAGAGGTGTGGACAACAGCCTTGCCACAACCTACTAACACTCCCACTGTGGCTTGAACTGTAGTTTAACGATTACCTAGTTCGAGAGGACCCATGATGTCGTGCGGGCAGACTGTGAAAGTCACTCACGATGATTCTAAGGGGCGCACAATAAGACAGGGGCCTTATTCCTTAGAAGCCCTTAGTCTCCCACAAGTTCATCTAGCAGAGTGTTGACTCCAGGGGGAATTTGCATTCATTGTATATACCATTTGCATTTCATGCTAGAGTAGTTTGTATTTCAATTTCTATGTATGTTTGCTTTCATTTTGTATTATATATATATGAGTTGGGGGTGATATCACCACCCCAAATGATTACTAATAGTCTTATGTTGAGATCAATAAGGTCACAGGTTATGAAAGATATGTTGAGTTTCTCATGCGCTCTACGGTTGCGCATGAGTTTCTCATGCGCTCTGTTCAATTGCTGATGGATCTATATCGACAGCTGGTGTTTCTGTTATGATGAGCGGATTAATGAATACTCTTGGATCTGATCCTCCAGCTCTGAAGAACGGCGATTTCGTGCATAGAATGAACAAGGTGAAATATTCGATGATTTTTCATGAGCTTTAATTTGTTACTGGTTAATTAATATACAATTGTGGTCAATATGCAGCAAATAGTACCTTATCTGTATCTCGCAGCTGGAGTATGGATTGCAGCGTTTTTAGGTGCTATTTCTATAACTCTCTCTACTCTTTAGTCTTTAATGATACTAATTGAAAATTAATTGAACATTGGGCATGTTTTTCAGAGGCTTTCTGCTGGACAAGGACCGGAGAAAGACAGGCATCTGCGCTGCGAAGAGAGTATTTGAGAGCTGTTCTTCGGCAGGACGCTCGATTTTTCGATACCAGAGGAACACATATTGCTGAGGTGGTTAATAGTGTTTACAACGATACCCTTGTCATACAGGACACCCTTGGTGAAAAGGTTTGTTTCCCACATCCACCTGTCTCAAAACAATAGTTCGCCATAATTACAAACCATCAATGTATACAGTGATGGTTTGTAGTGAATTATGGCTAACAGTGTCTACATCTAGTCTTCCCTCCACTTTAATTCACTGCACTATTTTTTGCATTTTTGTAACTCTCCAAATTCCACAAAATATACTTTAAAGATCAGTTACACATCATCCTTCAAACACTTCCAAAACGGCAGTTACAAAAGTCCAGGTTTAATGACATTACTATTAACAATTTAATCCATATTTATCTCGTGTATTCTATTCTAATCATATCTCGTGTATGAGAGTTTTCAGGTTCCCATTTTCATCATGAATTTGTCCAAATTCATTGTTACCTACGCGGCCAGTTTCTATT
>JASDQU010193233.1:0-11168 GCA_032191745.1 Picea mariana | reverse complement strand
ATGTTTTACGTGGAAACCCAAATCGGGAGAAAACCATGGAATGTTTTTTCTTATATGTCTTGAATAATTACATTCATTGGAAGCACCAACTTCCTTTGTTTTCCAGCTGCAACTGGAAGGAGGCTCCAACCCCCTAGTTTCTCAGGCTACAACCTGAGGGAAGCTCCAACTCCCCAATTCTCTGGCTATAACTAGAAGGAGGCTACAACCCCCAATGTTCTCCAACTACAACCGGAAGGTGGCTACAACCACATGTCCTTGCCTCGTCCTGCCACCCTGAAGTAGAAGTAGAATGATGGAACCACTGCCACACTATCACTGTGAGATATACCGCTGCAAACCTATACCAATAAATCTGAACCATGCATCAACCTGTACCTCAACCTGTACCATAAACAAGTGCATCAACCATGCACCAACCTGTAATCAACTTGTACCATAAACAAGTGCANACCAAAATCCCTCATCAATTTCATCATCCAAATCTGATTTGTAGCTCTGTAATAGACTTGGTGTATATGATCACATTCTTGCAAACCTTCCTTAACTTTAAAAACAAAAGACTAGTATTTTCATCAAACTTTTCTTTAGTCTCACATGCCTAGTTTTGAATTAGTCAACAACCCTAACTTGAAGTAATCATAACTTTGAACCTGTAATGTATAAAGATCTGAAACTGATACAAAATGTTCTTCAATGTGTTTAATGTAATTCCTCCAAGTTTCACTACTTGGAACCTCTCATTGTAGTGCCCGTATTAATTTAAGTCTATTAATTTCATAAATTGAAACAGTAACTTCTACTTGATTGCATAAAACTCAGTAATTTCTTTTAATTCAGCATATACGTATGTTAAATTTATCAATGAACAATAATTTCATAACGGAATAAAATTTACTTAACAAAATAATACAAATTTACCTCTTCCTGATGCTAATTTCTCCGTTGACCCGGTTGTCCATCCCGCTGCTTTGCTACTGCCTAATGCACTGACCAACTCTGCCCAAACCATGTTTCCTCCCTGCCAGCTAGGAGCAGCCTGTCCGGCTTCCTAGCTCCAGGATACCATATGGATATCCTGGCCCCCGTGCCCAAAACCCCCAGCAAACCAGTGCCCCCCGTAATGATCCTTCCCAACTACAGAACTCAAACTCTGAACCAACAAATCCAAGAGAACCCTCCAAAACAATAATCCCCCTCTTCTTCTATAAGCCTCCTCCCTTCATATCCCCCCTTCACCGACCCTTTCCTCCTCATTTATTTCCTTATGCATACATTCATTGTCTTATCCTCTTAGTTAATGTCTTATCCGATTATTAATGTTTCTTATCCTTACATTTAATGCTTCTTATCCCCTCCCGCATACAATCATTTAATTAAACAAATTATAATTATTAACCCTTTTAAATTTATTACCCTGGTCATCCAATGTGATAGGTAGTTAATTTAATTAATTAATTAATTAATTATTTAATCATAAGTTATAACAATTAATTAATTAATGAATATTTAATTAATATTATTATGCCAATATTTTTGTTATAACTATTTAGATTTTTCTATCTTTGATAAATATTATAAATAAAAGAAAAAAAAAAACCTACATCTTAAAAAAATCTAAAACTTAAAAAGTGAGAATCAAAACAAAACAGAAGTTATTTAGATTTTCTAAATGATATAAATATTACAAATAAAAGAAAAAAAACCTACATCTTAAAAAAAATCTAAACCTTAAAAAATAAAAATCAAAAAAATCTAAAACTTAAAAAATAAAAATCAAAACAAAATAGAAAAAGTTATTTAGATTTTCTAAATGATGTTTCTGTGTGGTTATTTTTGGAGTTTTATTTGGTCTTTTAAATGATATTTTTATTGTTTTTTTAATAATTTTTCTTCCATCATTTTTTTTTAATCTTTTTAAATGATTTTTTTTTTAATCTTTTTAAATGACATCTGTTATTAACGGTATTTCTAAATTTTTTTTTTTAGTTTTTGTATTTAATTTTTTTAGTTTTTAAATTTATTTCTTAAATTTTGTTTTTATTTTTTTATTTTTTTAAATAACATTTATATTAGTATTTACTATTATTTTATTATTTTCCCTATTTTAAATAAAAAAGAACAAATAAAAAAATTACAAGAGAAAATTTTCACTTACTTTTGTGAAAAAAAGATAAAAAATAGAGGAAAAAATAATGCAAAAACAAAAAATCATTTAGCAAGATTAAAAAAAAGGTATTTAATAAAATATAGGAAAAATAAAAATAGTAGATGATTTTTTTCTATAATTTATTTTAATTTAACATTTATTTAAAATAAAGTCATTTAATATGATAGAAGAAAAATAAAGCAAAAACAAGAAAAAATCATAAGCACAATTATTTTTCTTCTATCTTATTAAATGACTTTTATAATATGATTTGTTATGTCTTTGCACAATAAAAGAAAATAATTATGATTGTGATATTTCTTATCTTTGGAGGAAGACCCAAAGAATCACATTAAGGAAAAAAATTTAACAAAGACAAAAGAAAATTTATTATAATTACAATTTTTTCTCTTTTTCTCTTTATTTTTATTTTTTCATGTTTTTTCTTCTCACAATGAATATGAGAAAAATAAAATAAAATCAAAATAAAACAAAAGGCATCAACTATATTTACATTGAAGTGACAACACATATTGAACACACATTCTTACAAAAGGCATCAACCATATTTAGGTTGAAGTGACAACATACAAAACACACATTCATTGGTTTGTATTGTGTGACAAATAAGACAAGACACTTTTCTCTACAACTATTTATCTTTACAAATTATAATCTTAAATAGATATTTAATTATTTTAATAAAAATGATCATAATCATAGATGAAAATTAATTTCCTTGATATATTTTGTAGATGTAATAGAAATCTAAAAAGTACATATCTTTTAATTTATATATGTAAGAAGACAAAACTTAGAAAATTGAGTACGAATTTTGATTTTTTCTAACATTGATACTTTTTTTGTTTGTGAATATAAGATATATGTTCATGTAAGTAGAATGCTTTATAATGCAAAAAAATTGTGATTGTTTTATAAAAAAATTTAAGTCAATAAATTTGAATGTCTTAACATAATGAAAATATGATTTTTTTAACATGTAGAAGTTAGTGTCTAGTAGTATCACATGCATTGTTTTTTAAATTATTTAGGAATTAAAAGGTTACAAGAGAAATATTGATTGTTTGCTTTGCAATAATGAGTTATGTCACAAGAAAATAAAAGAAAATAAAATATTTTTTTAAGAAATCACATATTTTAAATATGCATAAACAAGTCTATGCATGTTTGCAATTTCATCAGTTATTTGTAAAATATTGTAAGGATTCGTCAAAATAAAACATATTGAAAGATGAAAAAAATGTTGATTTTGATATGTTTTATGCATTCCATACCACCAACATGGTTACCTCAAACCTAAGTTTCATGTAGACCTATAGGAAAAAACATGACACATAAAATCTGACTAATGGGTTAGATGACCTCTTAAGGGTATCCTTAGCCTTTGTGTGGGGATATGGACACCATTTGGATGTTTTGAGCGCTTGGTATGGGTCTTGAGGCCCTAGACATGGACAATGGAAGGAACATGGACCTTAGGCTCTAAATGGTGCTTCTAGGAATCTAGGGATAAGAAATACTCCTTCTTGAACCACCACATATGACCTCCCAAAGGGATCCTTGGTGATCAATTGGGGATATGGGCACCATTTGCATGCTTTTAGCAAGGAAAGAAACTCAAGGCTGAGGCACTAAACATGGCCTCTAGTCACCCAAGAATAATCATGGTGATATGGGGCCCCTTTCATGGCCCATGATCGTTATTAGGGACCATTAAGATCTAAGTCCCTAATTCCTACACCTAAGCAAACGTATCCATGGTACACAAATTGTCAACGTTATTCATATATACCATTCTTAGGTAAACATTTCCCACTGTAAGGCCTTTGTGGTGGTTTATGACCTTTTGCATGTTTAATGAGATATAAAACAAATTGTTGTGGCTTGAGTTCTTACTTTTTGGCATAAAAAAGGATTGGGCCATGAGACACATTCATTCTACATAAAAAAAATCAAAAGTATGCATATATCCCATTTATGGGGTAATAATTTTCCCTACAATCCATTTAGGGTAGTTTTAGGTTGTGTACATGAGCCATGAGCCCTAAATGAAATTATTAAAGCATATGTCTCTTGGTTTGGTCTTAAAACATGACCTCAACCATAAAACCCGATCAAAATAAATAAAATATCAAACTACTAACCATATCCTAATTGCAATCCAAATATTACATCTTTAAGATCTCTATCAACCTTTAGAAAAAATGTATTTGTATATCTTAAAAATACATAAAATTCATGACCAACGAACTTCAAGCTTGTTATATATAAAAAATTGAAAGAGATTTACATGTTATTCCTAACGAATTAATTGTATATTTAATCCCATAAGGCATGATGTATCTTGTTATTTGTTAAATATCAGTGATATATTTCATTGTAAACCTTTTTACAGAGTTTAAACGTTCTACTAAATGACTCCATTGATATTTTTGGAGGACATTTGCTCCAAATTCGAGGATAAATTGTTAGATCCACAGATTTGAGTGATAAGTACCCAAGGGGTTTTTCAACATGCTAAATGAATTTCTGCATTCAGAAATGGATTTTAAACAACAAAAAATAATGATTTATATTTCCGACTATTTCTTATAACAGTTAGACAACGCCCTTTAAATTTAATGGATAAATTGATCATCGTTTATGCATCAAATGTCGTAAGAAATCCTAGGCAATCATCATCAAAGTAGACAAAAAATGCTTAATACATTTAATGAAAAAAATAAATATTTTGATTAATGAATTCATTGTCTTAGCTTTCCAACTATATAAAGTTTGGGCAAATCCTTAGCCCAAGTCTTAAGATATGAACTCATAAAGTTGAGTTGTCATGGATTTCAAATCCCTACCTAACTTGCTCCCCATATAGTGACCATTCAACCTTGAGAGATGAACCCACCCATAGCTCGAAGTAACCAAGAAAGCCGGTGTCCACTGTTGTGTCACGTCTCATGGTCCCCAATTAAAAATGTCATTTAAAAGACAAAAGAAAAATAAAAACAAAACCAAAGAAATGATAGAAGAAACTTCATCTAGAAAAAAATCTAAATTACTTTTCTTGGGTTGATATATATATTTTTACGAGTTCTTTTATCTTTATTTTTATTTTGAATTCTAATTTTTTTTTTTTTTGTGTTGAATATATTTTTATGGATTTTTTTGACTTTATTTTTCTTTTAAAAGTAAAGATAGAAAAATTTAAATGATTTTATTTATTTATTTTTATTTCTTTTAATTAATTTTTCTTTTTTATAAACAAATTTTTAAATTTGAAAAAAAAACTTATTTTAAATTTGAAAAAAATATTATTTTTTATAATTTTTATTTTATCTTTTAAAACTAAATATATATAAATAACTAATTAAAAAAAAATGGGTTTTCTTTTAGTGGTAAGAGTGAGTTGAAGTGAAATTTCAAAAGATATTTTTGTTGCATTGACAAAAACGGATATCACAAGCATTCATTAGTTTTACTAACTAACGACCATGGTGACACAACAGTGGACGCCGGCTTTCTTCGTCACTTCCAGTTTTGGGTTTATCTCATAGGGTTCAATGATCACTATATGGGGAGCAGGTTAAGTATGTATTTGAAATCCATGACAATTCAACTTTATGAGTTTATATCTTAAGATTTGGGTGAAGGATTTGTTCAAATTTTATATTGTTGGAAAGCTAATACAATGAATTTAATCAAAATTTATATTTTTAACAATTTTATTAAATATATAAAGCATTTTTTCTTGGTTTTATGAGATTTCTTACTACATTTGATGCATAAACGATAATCAATTTATCCATTTAAATATTATTAGTTAGTAACACTAATGAATGCTTGTGACAAAAAGAAATGTCAGTTAATTCAAAATAGAAGATTTTTATTTTGTCTTTTAAATAACATTTCTACTCCCATTTGTTATTTTTCTAAATGATTGTTTTTCTATTATTTTCTTGGACTTTATTTTTTTGTCTTTTTAAATGGTATCTTTAGTCTTATTTAATGTGTTTCTAAATAACTTTTTTTCTATTATTTTTTGGTTTTTGTTTTGTTTATTTAAATGTTATTTTTAGTGTTTTTAATTAATTAATTAATTTATTATTATTATTTTTTTATCTTAATTTTGAGAAAAAAATAAAACAAAATACATAAAAATTAAGAAAACAAATCACAAAATATTCACTATAACAATTTTTTTTTATTTTTTATTTTTATTTATTTATTTATTTTTATCTTAATTTTGAGGAAAAAATTAACCAAAATAAATAAAAACAAAGAAAAAAATCACAAAAATTTCACTATTTTTCCTTTGTAAAAAAAAGACAAAAACAAAGAAAAAAAATATTGGAAAAAAAGACAAAAACAAAGAAAAAAAATATTGAAAAGAGAAAAAATCATTTATCAAAATAGAAAAAAAAAGTCATTTAAAAAGTTGGAAAAAAAATATAATTTCTAAATAAATTTTCTTTTATAATTTTTTTAATTTAACATAACATAAAAAAGAATAGGAAAAAAATCAGAATATTTAAAATTAAAGTCATTTTATATGATAGAAGAAAAATTAAAGAAAAGATAGAAAAAACCATAATTATAGTTATTTTTCTTCTATCTTGTTAGATGACTTTTATTACATGATTTGTTATGTCTTTGTCCAAAATAAAAGAAAGTAATTATGATTGTGATTTGTCTTATCTTTGGATGAAGACATAAGAAATCACATTAATAAAAATCATTTAACGAAGACAGAAGAAAATTGATTATATTATGATTTCTTCTATCTTTATTTGTTTTGTCTTGATTTTTTCTTTTCACTGTGAAAAAAGCATAAAAGAAAATCAAAACAAAACCAAAGACATCAACCATATTTAAGTTGAAGTGACATCTTTATTTTGTTTTGTCTTTACTTTTTCTTTTCACTATGCCAAAAAAGAAAATCAAAACAAAAACAAAGACATCAACCATATTTACCTTGAAGTGACAAAACACATTGAATACATAGTCATTCCTTCTTATTACATGACAAATAAGAGTTGTGAATTTTCTCTACATAGATTTATCTTTACAAATTATAAGCTTAAATAAATATAATGTTTAATTATTTTAATAAAAATCATCATAATCATTGACATAATTTTATTGTTTTAATATATTTTTTATATGTAATAGAAATTAAAAAAATATATATCCTTTAATTTGTATAGGTAAGAAGATAAAACTTACAAAATAATGTAATAATTTTGTTTCTAGCATTGACATTTTTTATGACAGTATAAGATATATGTTCATGTAAGTGGAATGCTTTAATATCTAAATAATGGAATCAATGTATACAAATTATGATTGTTTTAAAAAAAAATTGAATCAATAAAGTAGTCACATACAAAAATTTGTATGTAAAGCATCGGTTTAGCATTTGAAAGTCTTAGCATAATGAAAATGTGATTTTTTTTTAGCATGTAGAGGTTAGTGTCTAGTAGTGTTGAGTGCAATTTTTTTTAAATCATTAAGGAATTAAAAAGTTACAAGAGAGAAATTTAAAAGTTACAAGAGAAATATCAACTGTTTGTTTCTGCACTAATGAGTTATGTCACAGGAAAATAAGAGAAAATAAAATATTTCTTTAGAAAATCAAATATTTGAAATATGCATAAACAACTGTGTATGTTCACAATTTCATTATCTATGGCAATTTGTAACACATTGTAGTGGTTCGTCAAAATAAGACATATTAAAAGATGAAAAACATGTTGATTTTGATATGTTTTATGCATTCCATACATCCAACTTGGTTACCTCAAACCTAAGTCTGATGTAGACATATATGAAGAGACATGACACATAAAACATGAATAATGGATGAGATCACCTCTTAATGGTATCCTTAGCCTTTGTGTGGGGATATGGACATCATTTGAGCACATGGCATGGGTCTTGAGGCCCTAGACATGGTCGAGGGAAGGAACATGGACCTTAGGCTCTAACCAGTGTTTCTATCCATGTAGGGAAAATAGATACTCCTCCTTGAACCACCACATATGACCTCCAAAAGGGGTCCTTGGCAACTAAGTGTGGATATGGGCACCATTTGCATGTTTTTAGCAATGGGTATCTAACGGGAGGAAACTCAAAGCTGAGGCACTAAACATGGCTTCTAGTCACCCAATAATAGTAATGATTCTATGGGACCCTCTTCATGACCCATGATCCTTACTAGGAACCATTAGGACCTATGTCCCTAGTCCCTACACCTAAACAAACCCATCCAAGTTACACAAATTGTCAAAATTATTCATGTATACCATTCATAGGTAAACAATTCCCTTTATGGGGCCTTTGTGGTGGCTTATGACCTTGTGCATGTTTAATGAGATATAAAATAAATTGTTGGGGCTTGATTCCTTGGTTTTTGGTATTAAAAAAGGGATTGTGCCATGAGACTCATCCTTTCTACACTAAATGTTAAAAGTATGCATATATCCCACTTATGGGATAATAATTCCCACTACAATGTATTTAGGGTAGTTTGGGGCTCTATATATGAGCCATGAGCCCTAGAAGAAACAATTAGGGCATATGTCTCTTGGTTTTGGTATTAAAACATGGCTTGGACCATAAGAACTAATAACCATATCCTAATTGCAAGCGAAACAATATATCTTCAATAACTCTATTGAGGTTTCGGGTCCCACGTATGTCCTGTGAATCATAGAAAAAAATATTAGGGTCAGTGCCCTTGTTTTATGTATATAAACGTTGTCCTAGGACACAAGACCTATTCATGTTTTTCCAAACATAATATTTATTTTGATAGGGAAAAGTTTTCCTCTATGTGGAAACTTTGGTTGTTAGAGGACATGCATATGTCCCCTGATCCATAGCAGTTCGTCTCATGATCAAAGTCCCTAGTTGTCAATCTTAAATTATGCCTTAGCCTGCATGACCCATCAATGTTATGCTAAACATCGAAATTGTTCTCATATCTAGGCCAAAGATTCCATTTATATGGCCTTTGTGTTGGGTTTGGGCCCTATGTATGTCTCATGAGCCCTAGAAGAAATTTTTGGAACCCAACTACCTAGTTTTAATCACCCAACCATAAATATAGATTTCAGGCCCATACATGATGCACCGATCATTATATTTATTCCCATATCTCACTTGAAATCCAAACATTCCTTTTATAGGTCCTTTGTGATGATTTATGCTCATGTGTATGGCCCATGAGCCCTAAAAATAAATTTGATGGATGAATTGATTCATTTTTGGCCTTGAACTATGCTCTAAAAAATGTGTCCCATCCATACTTTGAAAAATGTCATAATTATTCCCATCTCCCACACATATACCAAACATTACCTCTGCAAGTTATCTACAATGGTTCACGACCCCATACATGGCCCATAGAAAGTGTATTTATCATTCCTAATCATAAACCACGTATTATGATCCAGGTGGATATTGGTGGCCACCCACATGTTCCAAATTCCAACTGGCTCATCTTGACAATTTTCAGTTCAACACGTTTCTCTATAATGGGGACATTTCTTTGTAATTGTGGGTTCTGTACTTCTGGGTCTATCCTAAATCCCTACATAGCATCAGGTGGATATTCGTGGTCACCCATCTATTCCAAGTGAATTGTTTTGGAAGTTTTCATGTGAGTATATCTTTGTGAACTTCTAGGGCCATTTTGGGGCCGTAAATAATGTTTTATTGGATTTCCATAGTCAAATTGTTAATGGAGTCATAGTTTGATGACATAATGCATAGTTATCGAAAATACATTTCCAACGGGCTATCACATGCTTAAAAACGAGATCGTATGCAAATGTTATGACCCTTGGAAGTTGATGTACTAACTTACCTCAATGGGGCCCACATGAATTTTAATGCTTCATCTCCTAGGGTTAGGTTTTTGGATGTATATGGTTTTGGCATTCATGTTTATCATAAAAATGCATTCAGAGTCTCATTGTATTGATCTTCTTGGGAATGAGCATAATCGTCACATCTCTTCTTAGAGATAAAGATACCACCATTCTAGCGAGTCTTGCACTCTATATTTTTACAATTTCTGTACATTTCTTTCATTAATAGAAGTCATGTATTGTTGTATTTGTCTGTATCTAGTAATTTCTATGTGTATTTCATTGTAATATCTCTACTTTCATTTCATTCTGAAAATAATCCGGATCAAGTTATCCCTACAAGGCCCCTACTGTGATTTGAGGTCTTGTGTATGTTGATGTTTGGACAACATCAGAAGACATTCTCTTAGAATAATAATTAATAATATGAGGATTGATTATTAAATATCATATATAATAAAGTAAATGATAATAATAAATATTTATTGATTATTCAAGGGACACATCCTTCCATGGATGGTCACCATATGTGCCTTATATATGGAACACTCATCATTGTAATAATATCTCAATCATATCTCATATGAAGAAAAACAACATGGTATTAGAGTAGGAATGGTCTAACTCCCTCATAGGAGGGCCCTTGATCCTGAAAGAAAGTTGCTTCTTGTTTTAGCTGTGTGAATTCTTCGAGCTTGAATTCTCTTCTTCAACTTGGGTCCCCGACCCCGCCATAGTATGATAAGGTTTCATAATTTTATACTTGAATTCTTTGATCCTACCCTGCATCTCCTTAAGCATGTAGTCGATCATGGCGAAGTTAGCGCTCATACGATTGTCGATATCATCGATCTTTCTTTTGATTTGATGAAGTTGAGAGAGAGGATCAAGTTCTAAACAAGAATTTCTCATGCTGCTACTTCCACTCGTGATTGAACGCTCCAGAATAATGAGCTGGTAAGTGCAAGATTCGATGGATTGTTCAAAGGCTATGACAAAGAGAACCTCTGGAAGATTGAGCAAAAAAAACTCGACGTCTTTGCCCAATAGAGACAAACATATGTTATCGAAGTTCAAGCGAAGAAAAATGTCCTGTATATCCAATGAAGAATTCTTCTTGCATGATTCTTCCA
>JASDQU010193228.1:9584-19992 GCA_032191745.1 Picea mariana | reverse complement strand
TTCCTATGGATGTCTTTCATATTTTATTGGGGAGACCATGGCAATTTGACAAAAAAGTTATTCATGATGGGAGGAAGAATACTTATACCCTAGAAAATAATGGTAGGACACATATGTTGTTACCGATAGAAGACAAAGATAAAAAGAGGGAATCTAGTTCAAGTATACTTCTCATGAGGAGGAAGAATCTCTTGAATGAAGTCAAGAAGAAGAAAGAAATATAGTTTGTTGTAGTGAGGAATCCTAGAGTTATCCTTACAAATACTTCTGTGGAATATTTACCTTAATAAATCCAGGAACTGTTAGAAAACTTTGTTGACATAGTAGTGGATGAGTTACCTCAATCATTTCCACCCATTAGGAGTATAAGCCATCATATTGACCTTATTCCAGGAGCTAGTTTACCAAACAAAGAAGATTATAGGTTGACACCTAGGGAGAATGAGGAAGTCAAAAATCAAGTCCATGAGTTTTTGGATAAAGGTTTATTCAGGGAATGTCTAAGCCCATGTGCAGTACCAACTGTGTTAATTCCAAAGAAAGATGGAGGATGGAGAATGTGTACAGATTCCAGAGCCATCAACAAAATAACCATTAGGTACAGATTTCCTTTACCAAGGATGGATGATTTGATGGATTGTTTGAGTGGAGCAAGATATTTTTCGAGGATAGACTTGAAGAGTGGATATCATCAAATAAGGATGAGAGAGGGAGATGAATGGAAAACAACATTCATGATAAATGAAGGATTGTTTGAATGGTTGGTCATGCTATTTGGGTTGACAAATGCACCAAGCACATTTATGAGATTGATGAATGAAGTATTGAAAGACTTCATAGGAAATTTTGTCATAGTATATCTGAATGACATACTAATGTTTAGTAAGACAGAGAAATAACACTTAAGACACTTGAAATCAGTGATGGAAAAGTTGCAACAAGAGAAATTGCTGATAAATACAAAGAAAAAATATTTTATGAAGAAGGAACTCATATACTTGGGTTTTGTTATCTCTTCAAATGAATTGAAGATGGATCCAGAAAAGGTGTGAGAAATCAGAGAATGGCCATCGCCAACCAACATATTTGAGGTGAGAATTTTTCATGGGTTAGCAAGTTTTTATAGAAAGTTTATCATAAATTTTAGTGGTATATGTACACCCATGCTCGACACCATGAAGAAGAAACACAAGTCCTTCAGTTGGACAGAGGAAGCTGGAAAAAGTTTCAAAGTGTTGAAGGAGAATATCACAGAACAACCAATTCTGGTTTTACGATATTTTGGAAAAACATTTCAAGTAAAGATGTGATGCAAGTGGATTAGCTATTGGATCAGTCTTGAGTCAGGATAATAGTCCAGTGGTTTATTTCAGTGAGAAGCTGAATGGCACCAAGAAGAAGTATTCCACATATGACAAAGAATTTTATGCAGTGATTCAAGATTTGAAAAAATGGAGGCACTATATAATTCCTAAAGAATTTGTCTTGTACAATGATAACCAAGCTTTGTAGGTTATTACTAGGAAAGAAACGTTGAATCAAAGACATGCTAAATGGGTAGAATTTATGAAATTTTTTACTTTTGTTATTAAGAATATTGTTGGAACTGCTAACAAAGTTGCAGATGCTTTGATAAGGAGGAGTTTAATTCTACAAGAATTCCAAGTGGATACCTTATGGTTTCAACACCTCAAGGAGATGTATAGAGAAGATGCATATTTTAAGGAATCTTGTGAGGCATGCAAGAATCCTTTGTTGGGAGACAAAATCCCATGGACAAAATATTTTATCTAGGATGTATTATTGTTCAAAGGAAGCCTACTATGCATACCAAGATGCTCAATGAGAGATAACCTGTTGAAGGAGAAACATAATGGAGGTTTAGATGGACATTTTGGTCATGATAGGACATTTCCACAGCTGATTAATTCATATTATTGGCAGAGCATGAGGGAAGAGATGAAAAATTTTGTGAGCAAATGCATAATTTATCAGTTTGCAAAAGGAAGACAACATAACACTGGTTTGTATCAACCATTACCAATTCCAAAAGGCCGTGGGATGCAATCAGTATGGATTTTGTATTGGGATTGCATAGAACTCATAAAGGGAGCGATTCCATATTTTTTGTGGTGGACAGATTTTCAAAAATGGCACATTTCATACAATGCCAAAAAAAAACAATGCTACACACATAGCCAATTTGTTTTTCAGAGAAGTGTTAAAACTACATGGATTGCCTAGGAGCATAGTCTCAGATAGGGACACCAAATTTGTAGGACACTTTTGGAGGAATCTATGGAAGAGGTTGGGGACAAACTTGTCCTTTAGTTCAACATATCACTTTCAAACATATGAACAGACTGAAGTAGTAAACATGAGTCTGAGAAACATGTTAAGAAGTTTAGTCACTGAGCAAGGTCATTGATGGGATCAGACTCTGGCACAAGCGTAATTTTCATTCAACAATTCAGTGAACAGGAGCATAGGGAAAAGTCCATTTTAAATTGTGTATGGCATACAACCAAGAGGGATTATAGAGTTGAGATATCTGAATCAAGAAGATTTCATAAGCACTGGAGCTAAAGATTTTGCAACAGAAATGCAGAAAATCCATGAGAGAGTTAGAGAACAACTACAGGACAACAACCATAAATACAAGAACAAAGTTGATCAAAAGAGGAGAGAAGTTCAATTCGAAGTTGGAGATGAAGTTTTAGCTCATTTGAGAAAAGATAGGTTTCCAAGGGGAACGTATATCAAATTGAACATGAAGAAGATAGGATCATGCAGGATTCTCAGAAAATTGACAGCCAATGCTTATGAAATTGAGTTTCCAGACAATGTTGGGATATCACCGATATTCAATGTTGCAGAACTGTATCCTTATGGGAGAGATGAGGCAGCAGAATCAGGTGATCAGAAGGAAGTTCAGTGGGAAGAACAACTGCCCACAATGGAAAAACCTCAGATGGAGAAAATCATTGAACAAAGAGATGGAAAGAAGACCAGGAGAAAGACATATCTTGAATACTTAGTGAAGTGGAAAGGTCATCAAATGGAAGATGCAAGTTGGGTAACAAAACCTAATATTTTGAAGCATGGAAAAACAATACAGGAGCTCATGGATAGGATTCCATGAAAATTTTAACCAGAGGAGTATGATGTAGGAGCATAGACTTAAAATTCGAAGATGCAAGCATAGAGGCAGGGACATGACATCTCAACATTTAATTCATAAGTAAATCGAGTTGTTGAGATGTTTTTTGAATATCATTTTTAAATATGTCATGTTTGTAAAGTTGTATAGGACTATAAGGAGTTACAAATGTACATTGTTGAGTCTTATTTGGAAATAACTGTTAGTTATTGTAATAGGACAAAGTACGTAACCGCTAAGATTTGATAGGATAGGTTGCAGATAGGACGAGAGAAGTCATGGATCCAGTCCTTAGATAGTTTCTTATTGTATTGTAAAAGTATTATGAGATAGGAAGATAGAGAGTAGAGCATAATAGAGTAGAAGAAATACGTAGTGAAGAACTGCAAGATTATGTAATTTGTTTCATGAATGAATAGAACAGAAAGAATTTAAAAAAATCTTGGACTGTGTTCATTTAAATGTGTGATTGAATGAATTTTTCATTCTATGTATGTCATTCATTTCATTTCATTCATGTATGATTGTTCAATAATTTGATCGCATGAGTTCATGATGAAACTGGATAAGTTTCAATTGTTTCTCTTCATAAACTGGTATGCAAGGTGTGCATCTCAAATCCAAGGAGTGTGTTGACTTAGTCTCAGATTGACTCAAAAGAGTTCAGAGAGAGGATAAAGGAAACGTAGACTAGGTGAAAAGAGTGCACAACATCAAGAAGCGACCAAGTGTCGAAGAACCAGAACAGAGGAACGTCGGGAGGGAGAGAAGAATTTATTTTCAAGAAATCCTTCGAACTGAGTTATAGAAATCCCCGAATGCAAGGAGTGCATGGGAATTCTAAATACTTTAAGGATAAATCTTAGAATGGATAGAAATTTTCATAAGTGTTGACGAGATCCAAGATTCAAACTCGTAGGAAGAGAAAAGGTCGAGACCTTTAAAGAATGAGAAATCTTCTAAGTCACAAGAAATCAGAAGCTCAAGAGGAGGAGAGACAGTGGCCATTGTATCACAGTGAAAAGGATCAACAAATGTCATATCAGAGTAAGTTGCATGAGCCTTATATCTTTGCACAAGTAGCAAAGAGAACTTACCAAAGTTTCGAAGTACCGAAGTAGTTTGGGACCATCTATCGTCAAGGAAGAAAGGTGGCGCAAGATCCACAGCTCCGAAAGTTTGTGGATGAAGAGGAGGTGAAATAGCCGAAGTAGGATCCCGACTATTGATCACCAGGAGATACGTGTCAGCAGACCAACAACTTCGGGAAATCTATTTGAGAGTTTCTCAGTTGAGACTTGAAACTCCCAAAGTGCGAATAGCCAAAGAGATGAGAGCCTTCGATCTGTGAGTGGACACTTGTCAACAAATAGTGAGCTCTAGGTAAATTACATTAGGGTTTCAATTGAGACTTGAGATTCTCAAACCCTGAATACCTGAAGGAGATATTGACCGTTGATCGAGAGAGGGGCTGCAAGACCGTTGATATAAGTTGAAAGGTCAAACACCAGAAGTAAAGGCAGGGTTTTTGATTGAGAAGGACAGGTGTGTACAGATAGTCAACTCTAGAAGATTGATGTACGGAGGAAATCAAGGTTTGAGATTTAAAAATTTGGAAGTCCAGAATCATGAAGGATATCACATCTGTTGATTTAGGAGGGGCAGATCTGGTCCGTAGGTTTGGAAAGGGAAGATCTGAGCCATCATTTCAGACAGTACGATCAAGATCGGGAGATCGACGGTCCTGTAGAATTGTGGGGAGAGGAATTGCGTGAAATTTAAAACGTTGAGGGAAGACCGCAATCCAGACCATGGTTTTGGAAAGAGGACACGTGGAGGCTCGAGCAAAATTGTGAGCCAAAAAGTAGTTTGATATCAAACCTCCTTTTTTTGTGCCTGTAATCACATGGTCACGTGAGGTCATCACCCAAGGTCATATCAAGAGGGGCCTTATCAGAAAAGGAGAAAACGCCCAGTACTCTAAGATTTCGCAGAAGAGCGACAGGGAAGGTTGTGGGTACCATAAGACCTGCACTAGATAGCCGAAAGGGCATGTTTTTAGATATATAAGGAGACCACTATGGTTTGATAGGGTCATTTGACTCAAGAACTGGAGATCCTTGAACGAGATTTCATGGAGCCCTATGGGGGAGTAGGGGGGTTGCATCATTTATACATAGTTAAAACCCTATAAGAGGGAAATAGTCCACAACCCTATCCAACGTGGCCACTTGAGGCAATATATTAATGCAAAAGAAAAATATTTTACAAGAGTTTTTCTCACAATCTATCATCATCAAATGACCCTCCATGCCCTTTAAATAGAGATAATGCACCAATTGGGGTGTAAACCATAGATCAAGATATCCATGAAGATTGATCAGAATATGAACAACATATCATATTCATGATAAATAAACACACTAAGAAACACATATTTTCCTAAAGACATATTATAACAAGCTTATCTTAACTAGATCCTCAGTTTCTAAATATCCCAACGTTGCCATGGATTTCAAGGATTTATACGCGAGATTCAATAAGAAAGAGAAAAACAAATACCCTTAAAGGGATTACATTTAGCTCCCCTGAAATTGTCACATCTCATCGCATGGATAAGTCATTTAAATAAGGACACTTAGGCATTATTTCACAATTCAATTCCATACAAGTAGGGGAAACCCCCATAAGATATTCACTCTAATTTGTCATTGGTCCTCTCCAAACATTAATAGATATTTAGAATGGCACTAATGTTACCACCTTCATGAGGGGAGCGTGATCATGGTATTACACTAATTTATGATAGTTTACCACCTAATGTGTGTCCCTATAGTAACCCATTTTCATAGAAGAATGAAAAAAAATATATCATTTCAAAACCGTTGGAGGCTAGATTCATACATCCTAGTAATGGCTCCTACTCATCACTAGTTGTAATGATATTAAATAAGGAAGGTATTTTGTGCATGTGTTCTTAATTTTCGACCCTCAATAAATTAACTATTAAATAAAAATTCCCCATCCCATTTATTTATGATCTTTTGGATGAACTTCATGGAGCCATTTTTTTTACCAAACTTAACATGTGTTCTAGCTACCACCAAATATATATGAAAGAGAGAGACATATTGAAGATAAAATTCTACACACATGAGGGTCATTATGAATCTTTAGTGATTCCATTCAGCATTTGCAATGATMTTTCTACCTTCTAGAGCCTCATGAACAAACAATTTCTCTTGAGGGACCACAAACTATTCTTGAAATGCTCCAAAAATAAATTTGGGGCTTCAAAGGTTCAATAATTGGGGTACATTGYTAGTAAGGATGGCATACTAGTAGATCCAAAGAAAGTTGTTTCTATGCAAGAGTTTCCATATCCCAAGACACTAAATATCCTCTGTGGGTTCTTACAACTTACCAACTACTACAAGAAGTTTGTAAAACAATTATAGTRAAATTGGTTCTCCCCTGACATCCTTTMTTAAAAATAAATCCTTTGTATGGAGAGAATTAACCGAGTAATCCTTCTCAAATTTAAAGGATGYCGTGTTCACTAGTCTAGTATTAGCAATGCTATATTTTACTAAAATATTTTTTCTTAAATGTGATGCCTTAGGTAGAGGTCTTGGCAGGGTTTTGATGCATGAAGGTATCCTCTTGGTATTAACTAGTAACTATGTTTGTGACCACAGTTTGGGTAAATCCTCATATGAGAAAGATATTTTCTTTTTCCTTCATGAAATGGAGACCTTCCATCCATATCTCATAAGATGTTGTTTCTAGATTAATACTAGCCATTATAGTGTGAAGTAATTTCTTGAACTAAATTTATCGTCATTGCAACAACATAAGTGGGTCACCAAGATACTAGTGTATGATTATGATATTATCTATAAGAAGGTTAAAGAAAATGTGGTTCAAAGAGATTTTTCATTGTAATTTGAGGAGGATGGAACTCTCTTTTCCTTATCATTACCCATTCAATGTATGCTCAAATAAGACCATTAATAATGTTTGGAAAATTATATCATTTTTTAACTAATCCAAAGGATTTAGGAAGATCCCAACCCTCCTAAATGGTATACATGGAACCAAGATACATTAAGGTGTAAAGGAAAATTGTTGTAGTAAACAATTCTTCCTTAAAACAAAGGGTCTTAGAGTAATGTCATTCATAACCTATAATCATTCACTATAGATTTCATAAAAGATATGACTAAATGAGGCACTCATTTTTTTGGGAAGGTATTAAAACAAAAATATTGGATTTTGTTGAAACTTGTGACACTTTCCAAAGAAAAATGAATGAGACAATAAAGATACTAGGGGCATTGCAAAAAATACCAATCCCAACACATATATGGATTGACATCTCTATGTATTTTATATTGGGACTTCCAAGGGAAGGAAACAAAATCAACAATCATGGTGGTAGTCGAGTATGTTTCCATATTCCTCATTTTTGTGCTTTACCACATCCATTTACCCCATCCTAAGTTTCCCAAGTCTTTCTATATCATATTTTTCTAAGTTACGTGGAATTCCCACTTCTATTGTCTTAGATTGGGACCCTACCTTCAAAATAAAATTTATGAAAGAGTTGTTTGAAATTCGTTGTACCCAACTAAACATGAGTGCTACATATCATCCAGAAATAGATGGCCAAACCACAATGGTAAAAAATGATTAAAAACCTATTTTTTATTCTTTGATTTTGAATAACCACACCAATTGGCACAATGGATTCTCCTTGTATAATGGTAGTACGACATCTCTTAATGTGGAGCTATCAAAATGACCGCATATGAATATATTTATGGACAAAAACCATTTTAAGCCACTTCCTATTTATCAGGCACCTCGAAGGTTAGGGAAGTGGATAACACACTCCACACTTGAGAGTTCATTCTCCACACAATGAAGGACAATTTTTTTATGGATAAAAATAGAATGAAATAAAAATCAAACCAACACTGCTTCAAAAATTCTTCTGTAGCAAGGGATTAGGTGTTTCTTCACATTAAAAACTACAAACAAACATTACCCAAAGATTAAAAAAAAAACTTCTTCTTTGAAACCTATTAAAGAATCCAACATATTCAACAAGTGGCCTATAAGTTATCTCATTCATGGGATTCAAGTGTAATATTCGAACTAGATAACCAAAACTTGATGGAAAAATACCCATTTGTCTCTATCTCAAAGTAGTATTGGATATCAAAGTGAACCAATTGATATAGTGCATAGTAAATGAAGTACTAGTCCAATGGAAATATATGCAAACCGAAGATACCATTTGAGAATCAACCATAATTCTATAACAATTTCCTCATCTTCATCCTTGAGGAAAACACCACTTTGATGTGGGGGGAGCATGTTAGGGTCCTATCCTTACCTCCCTACTTTAGGCTACCTAGGAGTTGATAAAATTTTGTATGCAACCATCATATTTCAATATGGCCCATTATATAGTAGTGGATAGTTATTTAATGTAAAAGGGTTCACTTTATAAGGCCCACTGGGTACTTGGTACCCATTAGTGATGGGGATAGAAGTAGTTAGGGTTTTTCTATTGAGAATGTATTTGAAGATATATGATTGGAACTTTTTCCTTGTGTTGCTATATTTGGATATTTTCTTAATTAAAGGTCACCTCACCTTAAGAGACAAGTGAGAATTATTTTCTTTCTTCTAATTATCTTGAACATTTAACCTCTCTTGTATCTAGTTTCCTACAATTAAATTATCCATATACTTTTTTTTACAAGTTTTAGGGTTAAGGAACACTGCAGTTTTGCACTATTAATACGTTTTTCACAATAAAAATGGTTCTTGGGTCTTACACCATGTGTAGTAGAGGAAAATAAGAAACTTAATCCCAAAAATAAGATTATTGATTTCCATGCCCATGAAGAAGACCTTAAACCACCACATATATCCTCCTTAGGGATCTATGGCCTCGAAAGGTATCTTTGGGAATTATTAGTATGTTTTGGGCATGTATTGGGATTGCTTGGTGCCATTATTATGGTTTTCACAATAAGAATGGGTATTGAGGTGTATATTGTATATAGGCAAGGAAAACAATGGCATTTGGCCCAAGGAAAAGTCTCTTAATCTCAATGGCCATGAATAAGGCCTCAAACCACCACACAGATACTTTATAAGGGATCTATGGCCTATGCATTCCCGATCATAATTTTTTGAACCCCATGCATAAAAGTGATGGAGGATAATCACTCCACCTCAACAGCACACCAACTATTCAACACATCCACACGTATTCAAGGAGGGGAGAGGTGCCAACCCTCTCATTTCCCCCCCAAATTTTAAATTTTAAATGTAAATTTAATGCAATTGAATGTTGTCAGGATGGAAGAGCCAAGCTATTGCCTTTGTACATGCTAGAGATAAGGTTTCCTTTAATAGGCTTGAGTTGTATAGATCTTGAGTCTAGCCTTGGATCTGAGATATCGATGTTCATTCAATGTAATTTTCCCCAGTAGATAGGAATCTTAATTATGATAGGATGTCACTAGTGTAGCTTGGACAGAAAGCTCGATGAGCCCCTCTTGTATAAAGCATTGTAACATTTTCCCGGTAGAGGCTGCTGAAGGTTGAGATAAAAATCATTGTAAGCCAAGGAGAGAAGAAATACGAGACTCAGTTGCAGTCTAATCTTTTGTACACATTGTAAACAAACATTCATAGTAATAGAAAGAGTAGTTTTCCCTGCATGAGATTATTTCTATGCATTTATGTGTTTTATGAATGTTATCTGTGTGTTTTATGAATGCATGTTGTAGATATATGAGATAGGGTTCATCTACAGGGATAAGATATATTTCACTATCTGTGTGTGAGTTTATTAAAATGTTTTGGGTTGTTTTAGGATAAAAAAAAGGAGTGCATGACAGAGTATTGAAAACTATGTGAGCCAACACAAGGAGTGTGTAACTAAATTTTTCTTTGATTTCAAGAGAGAACGTGCCAGGAGGGCACACCAGAACATTTAAAGACTCAATAGGATCCTCAATGTTGTTGAATACCTAGGAGGAGAGATTGTGCAGAGAAGGAACAAAGAGATAGGGTTACTAAATACCCTGGAGGAAAGTTTGTGCATGAGTAAGCGTAGAACAAATTTATTGAGGACTCTGTAGAGCTCTATCAGGAGGGCATTGAGAAGGTACAAGTGTGCACAAGGTGAAACAGAGTTCACCTTGTGCACACTTGTACCTTCTC
>JASDQU010193227.1:9438-20005 GCA_032191745.1 Picea mariana | reverse complement strand
TTTCATCCACCTGTATCCTTTTTCTCCATCTAGCACAGAAATTGGTGACAACCTCAAAGTCGGTGAATGAATTGAAGCTTGGGGGGCAAGTCTCCAGTCTTTGATGATCATTCTAGAGTCTAGTCACCAGCTTTCAAGCTGGGGGCATACCGAGCTTAGTCTTTGTTCTTTCTCGTGCTCGTAAATACATGAGAATGTAACCGGGTAAAATTTTATCTCTTTTTTGGACCCGTACGGATACGAACACACGAAAAAGGAACCCCCTGGAATCTACTTTAAACCCTTTTCATACTCTCTAAATATGAAAAGATTGTCGATTGATCTTGCTTCCTTTCACACTCGTTAAAAGGTCAGAAAGGGCATCTTTCGAGCGATAGTTTACCCCTTTTTCGGTCTTGTTACACTACTGTACGAAAACGGAATTGAGAGAGTTCTCTTTTAAGTGTTTTTCCAAACTCTAGAATCCCGAAAAAACTTCAAGTTTTCTGTCTTTGGACTCGCTAAAGAACACATTGATAGACCCATATCGGACTGAACCCTCACTTCTTCCGGTTCGTTAAATAAAGGAAGAGGAACTTACCGAAGGTGAGTTATATCGATCATGTGTTATCCTCCTCGAGCTAATTAAATCAAAAAGAGGTACTCATCTATCTGGATGGGGGAAAAAATTGAAAGGAGCAAGCCAAGCAATCTCTTGAGAACATCATCCAGCATTTCTTAGAGTCACCCTTGAACACGACACTTTGTCATTTTACACATATCATAATCCACTGAACCTCTGCACTGAGCCAATCCTCTGAGTTCCTTTTGCTCCTTTGGGTCACCCAACGCAAGTCACGATACCCATTGCATAGTTTTGGTCCATATCACATTTTGCTGTTGTGCCTCAATGTTCAAGGGAAGTATCTGCCTCGAGAGTCATCCATCCCAAGTATCTTTCCTCAAGACCTGTGTCAGTCCATGTCTGTTTGATCTACCAATTACATCTCCATGACCGTTTCATGTCATTGATGGGGGATACATCAAGGCCCTCCCTCGACGAGTCTATTCCTGTCGACTTCATCAATTATCCAGGAATTAGACTTAGAAACTAGTTAGTACTTTGGGAACTGCATGCCTCAATGGCAGGCCTCCTCACATTCGACAATAGGTTTACATCATTGACCTCTGATCGAATGATTCCACGAGTGTTCAACCTCATCTCATCTATTCACATTCACTGGAATGTACTAGGGTACCTTGGGAATCATTGACATTAATGGTGATCTCCCTCGTACTTGTTAACGATTTACATCATTGACCGGTAATCAAGTGGTTTCTGTCATGTTCGACATCAGGACATCTCTTCACATGGTTAGAATCGTACCACAGTGGGATTGGTAGGAAGACCCTGGGTTAAGTGACCACTTGGATATATGCTTTTCCTAGGTTGTGAAGGAGTTTCTATTGGACAAAGAACGCATACACTGTTACATAGATCCACTTTGTATTGGTCGTGGCTATGTCCTGTCATCTCATAGATCCATTGTGTATTCTTTGTGGCTGTGATCAGTCCAAGTCATCAAAGTATAGATCCACATTGTATCTTCGGTGTCTATAACTTTTTGTCAATACAATTATGGATCCGTAGTGTATTTTATAGCGGCCATATCTTGCAAGTCTTGATCACCCAAGCATAGGTATGCCTGCCTTGGGTTTTGAAATATGTCATGATATTTGTTGGATGTTTGTGTGCAGCTTCTGTTAGGTTCTCCGAGTCTATACCCTTGCTTGAATGTCTACAAAGTATTTCAGTTATCAGTTCCTATCTTCTAACTTCATACTTTGGGGGGAAATCTATTACACATCAAAATTACTCACTTTGATAGTGTCACAAGTGTCGTCATTAAAAAGGTCGCAAGTGTCACATTTTTCTCACAAGGTCGCAAGTGTCGCATGTTGCTCACAAGTGTCGCAAACATCAAACAAAGCATGATACCATGATGCCTATGTCATGCCTATAACGACATGAGAAGGACACTTGAAACACCTAAAGCATTTGATTTGGAAGAGAAGAAACGAGTCAACAAGCTTGCAAACCTTTTGCCATCTGAAAGCACCTCAAAAACTAAGTTTTTGGAGGGGAGCGCTCTGCATTACACTATCTTGGAGCGCCGACGCTCCCCCTTACACTATCAGGGAGCATTATAAATCTCCCCTGGCCCTTTTGAGGGAGTGCTATAGATTTTGAGAGCGCTGGCGCCCCCCTAAAGCCTACTAGGGAGCGCTATAATGCTCTGATGGACCTTTTGAGGGAGCACTACCTATTCTGGGCAGTAGTTAAGCTATTGAGATGAATGGGGGAAGCATCTTTTCATTCTTGTAAAGTAGTTGGATTTGAATCCCTAGTCCAGTCATGATCTTAGGGCAGATCCTCAACTGAAGGAGGAAAATCCTCAACTTCCCCAAGGATATCTCAAGTGGTTAAAGCCTCTCCAAGGCTATATAAGCAATCTTTCTAATGGTGAAAGAGAATGGGAAATGGAGAATCACACCAAACTTATGATCTCATAAGTGGTGCTGGAACAACGCTGATGGGGGAAGAACTGCTGGTATGAAACTTATGATCTTGAAGAAGACACACAGTTAGCCAAAGGAGAGTGATTAGTGAAGCGTCTTTTATCCAGGTTGTGGATCTTTCAGGCAAGGGTTAGACAAGGAGGACTTGGCAGAGCTTCTACAATTCATCTATGACTGTAAGCAATGTTTTGTCCTCATTAATATAATTTTCTTGGCCTGTTTCTTTCTAGTTTGTGTCTGATCTTACATGAACTTATCATTGATAGATAGATCTATTTTCAAACTAATATAAATAGAGTAGGAAGCGGTCGTACTTTGTTTATCTACAGGACTCAACGAGGAGCGAAAGATTGGAGCTCGACTCAGAGTGTGCAGGGACAAACGTCGATAAAGAGGTACCTCTATTCTCCTTCCTTCTCATGTATTAGTTTGTATAGATTTGAAAGGAAATCAGTGTCCATGTTAAGCATTTTCTATCTTAGAGTTAGGGTCAAGCTCTTTGAGGCAATCCACCTGTCCGTAGGGAGATTTTCCTACAACAATTGTATGTTTTTTCTATTGCAAGTATGATAGGTTTCAATGACCATTTCTCTGGAAATGTAACATACCACTCTTGTGCACACCAAGCAAACTCGTTCTTTGAGGATGCTTGCTTGCAAGTGATCCGGATCATTATACTATTGGGTGTTTGATTATGATTATGAGGCATTATGGATATGATGACATGTATTTTGATGCATTGACATAGACATGTGCTATTGACTCTGTTCTCCTGAGTGTGGAAGATTTTGGAGCTCAAGGATGCAGAGGCATCCATGAAACGCTTAGTCTCCGGACCGCATTAGGGAGTGGAAAATTGGGGTTTGATTGTTGTATATATGACCTATGTACATCTAATTAGATGTTATGGTTATGGATTTTATTTTTGACATGATTCATTGATGATGCAGGCTGACGATAGCTTGCCGACCATACTCACATGTGGAGTAGAGGGGTCATGCATGACTACCAAAGACTTTGAGGGAGAGGTGTGGACAAAAAAACTACCACAAACTACTAGCACTCCCGCTATTGCTCGAACTGTAGGTTAATGATTAACTATTTCACGAAGACCCACGATGTTGTGAGGGTAGACTATGATAGTCGCTGGAAATGATTCTAAGGGGTGTGCAATAAGGCATAGGCATTATTGCTTAGAGGCCCTTTGTCTCCCACAGGATCACCTGATGGAGTATTAACTCCAGGGGTTTTGATGTCTACCAATTCAGTGAAGAGGCAAGTGGAACCCTTAGAGCACGTAGTGTGTCCTAAAGGGCACATCACGTAAGAAAAAATGAATGAGGCGAGGGGTACCCTTGGAGCACGTAGTGCGTCCCAAAGGGAACGTCGGCCAAGGGAAACAAAATGAGGCGAGTGGCACCCTAGGAGCACCTACTGCCTTCTCAAGGACACATCGTGTTGTTAACTAATAAGTGAATAAACATAGATGGCCTTAGAACAAATAATTTGATAAGAAAGATTCAAAAACAATTTCCCTAATAAAATGTCGCCCAGCCTAGGAAAAAAAAATCTAGGTCTAAGTGACACTTGTGGTAGAAAATAATAATAATAATAATAATAATAAAAATAATAAAATAATAATAATAATCATCTTTAAACATGTAACGAGAATTTGGTAATCCATTCAATTAATTTATAAAAATCAAAATACTTTGGGGAATTACATTTTTAACAAAAAGGGAAATAATTGTTTTGTTACTTATGCTAATTAAAAAAATTATTAATTAAAAAGAAAAAGGGTACAACGGAAATTTCCTACACTTGCTAAATTGAGTTTTAGATAAAAAGGGAAAGAGGRAATTTAAAAGAATTARGAAACTAAGGGGAAAAGSGGGAAACATAAASAGAAAGGGAAACATAAGGAAAAAGMAGAATCACTAACTTWGTAAKGTATCYTAGCTTTAAGAACATTCTAAATTGAACTCAACTAGTAAATTAGTAAGGGGKWAAGTCATTAAAATATGTAAGRGAATATGGGGACACCTAKGARRGATTCTAGGAATGCTTTTAGGTATATGAGGGAAATAGGAGTAATTAAATAATTAATGAAATTAATTTATGTTGCAACGAAGGGTATGGGTGACACATGTATGGGGAGGATTTTTCTGAATTAAATTATTGAACTTTAAATTAAATGGGAAATTGGGAAAGAAATGACTTAGAAACTCTATATAAAGGAGGGAGGAGGAGGAGGATGGATCTATTCGTTTATGTGTAATGTTACATTGCAAAATTTTCAACTTGACTAGCTTATCCTGTGGGAGTTGGGATACCCAGCTTGGTGAGGAGTGGTAGCTCAGCCTTGCGAGGCGAACTAGGAGCTAGTTGTTCTTTGGTTAGTGTGTGTGGCCCCTTTGTGGATCAGGGGGATAAAGGGGAAGAAGAGTACCCCTAGTGTTGGCTAGGAGGTATTGGTGAAGTCTCATTGGTAAGAAAGAGAGAGTTGCAAAGTGTGCGTGGGACAACGACTCAAAGTTGTCATCTTGGGCTACGATACACATGCTTTATTTTTCATGGTAGATTACTATTGATCTTATGCTTTCATTTATGTACTTTTAATTGTGTAAATAAGGTGTTTGACTTAACATTTTAATCGAGAACCTAAATTCACCATAGCCTTAAGCCCGCTGCTTGACTCGATTCCCTTGGCAATTGATCCCAGAATGTTGTGTCTATCCTATTGGTTTTATTGATTGGTTGTGAAGAGTTTTTATTTTTATTTCATCCTCATCCCTAGATAATCAGTCCATGCATGAGAAATCAGTCAGGAGATGGATCGACGGTCGTCGCTTTGGTGTTAATATACCTATAGATCCTAATGCCTTGCTTTTTTGTGCATGGATGATGAGAGAAGGATGTTTTCCCAGCTGTCTACCCCTATCAATTGTTCTTGGTTGATGGTTTTCCTTGCGCTTTTGTGATTGAATGCTTCTACAATTGTTTATCTTTTCTTCCACAATCCACTTATTATCCTTTGTGTTTTATACCTTTCCTGGCAAATTTAAGTCTTCGTTTCTAATGCATTTCCTGGCGAAGTATATCTCTGTGCTTTCAATACTTTTCTAGGCAATTTAATTCTACAATATATATTACATTTCCCGACGAATTTACCTATGCATTTTGATATGTTTTAAAGGCGAACTTACCTTGTGTTTAACACATCCAGCCTATGATTTACCCTCTGCATTATTGATATATTTTGATATCGATTTGTCCTGCGTTTTCATACTCTGGCTTGCATTTTTTTTTTCCTTTTCTATATTGATTAGCATTGGATAGCGACCTGATGTTACAATGCAATTTTAATTTTAATTTTTTGGGCATTGTTACTCTGCAATATCTTATTTTATTGTGATCTCTCTTGGCATTGATACACTATGATATTATGTTACCCAGCAAATCGAACATTGGAGCGATCAATTTCGTGTAAGGTCTGGTAGCAATTAATAGGGTAGAAATTAATATGTTTTAAATATTGCAACAATATAATATGTTAGACAACAATAAATGTTAGACATTAGCCATGCGTTAGATATCAATATATCATTCCAGTTTTATATTCAACAGACAACTTGCACCTTTAAAAGACAACGAAATTCATAGCTATTGACAACAAATTTATGTGACTGCGAATATTAGTGTGGTCACGAAATTTTTGTGTAAGACCGTGTTTTGGAATGATGTTGTGTTTGAATGTGAAGGACCTTTACTCATTTCTTATATTGTTAATATTTTTAGAAAAATTTAAAATATTGCTAGTGTGCCTCTTGACAAGATATTTAGGTGCCATGTCACTGGCGGAAAGCCGGTTACGCCAAATGGCTGGAAGGTATGTCATTTGGTAAATGCATATTTTATTATAAGAAGTTTACTACATTTCCTAATGTATGGACTTCTAGTTACCAATAATGGATTATCGCATGTTAGGCACTCGATTTTGGAGACCGATTCCATAAGCATAAGATGCTTGCATCTATTGGAATTAGTGAGTAGAAGGATACTATTAATCCATCCACTTTAGGGTTTGTTGGTGAAGTCATGAAGAGCTTGTGCAATTTAATTTGAGTGATGTCATCTCACGTCATGTTGACCTGTTTCTTGGATGTGTGGGTGTTGTACTTTAGTATGTAGGCATTGTTGTGTTTGTGTCAGGCGGGGAGTCATTTCTATCTTTCTTGAGTTCTGCATGTTTGCCCAGTTGCTCAATGTGCTAATGCGTTGAGTCGTTGTTGTCTGTTTCCTGTTTGGCGGGCGTGGTGCTCATCGTCTAGTTGTGTTGTTTAACTGCAATCATTGTTGTCATCCTGTTTAAAAAAAATTGCACGTTTGGCTTCGCTTGTAGTCATAACGATTGGGGTCCTTACATATGGTATCAGAGTAGGTTCAACCTTGCGACTGTGGATCACCATGATTTCCATAGTAGTAAACCCTTGAGTTTTAACCTAGTGCTAACTAAAAACTTTAGTTTGTCCATGTGGTGATCTCGATTAGAGGACACCACAGACCTTCACAACGTGGTGTCATGGAAGGAGATGTGACGCCTCCTGAGGAGCCCGCCCCCTTGGAGTCTAACCCCCAAGGGGAGAAATCAGTCCTTGGGCTAGATTTGATGTTTGAAGGGATGATGATGGTCTAACAAGGCCCTTCCAGGGATTTTCAAAAGGCCTTGATTCACCATCTTTTTTGAGTGAGGCAAAGGCGGCTGTACCCTTGAGGGTCCATAGAGCACCCCAGACAATACCGTTAGCATCCACCGAGAACTTGAGAGAGATGAGTTCTCATTTCCTCAAGTTTCGTGAATGGATGCACCGTTGAGGCATCGTTGTAGATCAAGGTGATGTTCTTCATGCTTCATGATTACGATCTCCAACATGAAGGTTTGGATGGTGGTTTCTAAACTCAAGGGGGAGTGCTCTTCTATGGTGGAAGACGCTCCTTCCACTTATGAACATGGTCGTCGACGACCTGTGATTTGAACTGTTCAAGGAACAGTTCTGAGAGAGGTACCTTTCATCAGAATTCATTGAGCGTCAGCTCAATGAGTTCAACACCTTGTGATAGGGTGGCCGCACGGTGCCCGAGTACGAGGCTCGTTTTGTGGAATTTCTTCGGTATGATCCGCACCTTAATACCGAGAAACTTAAGGAATGCAACTGAAGTAATTTTTGGACTTAGGACTGATACGACCAAGTGTTTCACATGGGGTGCGCTTGTTATCTTCATAAGAAAAAAGGATGGGTTGTGGACGCTCTGCATTGACTACCATCAATTGAACTAGGCAATGATCAAGAATCAATATCCATTGTCGAAGATTGATGATCTGTTCGATCAAATGAAGGGTGCAGCAGTGTTTTTAAAGATCGATTTGTGATTAGGGTATCACTAGTTACGGATTAGGGAGGATGGCAACCCTAAGACAACCTTTAAGACGAGGTTTGGACATTACAATTTTACTATTTTATCGTTTGGACTGACAAACACCCCAAGGGTATTTATGAGTTTGATGAACGGGGTGTTCTGCGAGTACTTGGACAAGTTAGTCCAAGTATTCATTAACTATATTTTGATTTACTCTCAGACGATGAAGGAGCATGATGAGCACTTGCGCTTGGTACTACAGTGTCTACGAGAGAAAAAATTGTATGGGAAGTTTCCCAAATGCTCATTTTATCAATCGAAGATTCACTACTTAGGGCATGTCATCTCCGACGAAGGTATCGCCTTGGATCCAACAAAGGTCGAGGATATTATGGAATGGCTTGCATTGATGAATGTCTTGGAAGTGTGTAGCTTCATGGGTTTAGCAGGATACTATCGATGATTTGTCGAGGGATTTTCGAAGATAGAAAATTCGATAATGGAATTGCATAAAAATAACAAGAAGTTTGTTGGACCGGGAAAGGTGCGGAAGCATTTCAGAGGCTCAAGGATTTGTTGACAATGACACCGATACAAAATTTCCCTGAGATGGACGTGAAATTATTGGCATGCACCGACATATCCAAGGAAGGCTTAGGTGGAGTCTTGATGCAATATGGTTGAGTGATTGCTTACATCTCAAGGAAAATGAGAAGGCAAGAGGAGAACTATGCAACACACGATTTGGAGTTGTTAGCCATTGTATATTTCTTGAAGGTTTGGAGAAACTACCTTGTTGGATGAAAATTTGAACTAAAGATGGACCACTATAGACTACAACAAATCTTTATGCAAAGTGACCTGAACGTGCGACAACCGCGTTGGTAAAAATTGCTTAGTGAGTACTATTTCGATATTTCTTACATAAAAGGAATAGTGAATTGAGTGGCAGATGCATTAAGTTGGAGACCATGTGTCTTTTTAGTATTGGCACTTCAGACGAATCTACATGAAAATATTCTAACTTTATCGTGCGATGATGACTGGTACAAAAAGGTCAAGGATTTTATCAGACAAAACACAATAATGGTACCAAGATTTGAAGGAATTATGTTGATGAAGATGGATTATAGAGATTTAATAATCGGGTTTACATACCATCGAACGATGATTTGAGGAGTTTGATCCTAAATGACTCTCACAAAGCGGTGTACATGGCTCGCTCGGGAGTCATGAAGATGAGGGCTAACCTTAAACCCTTATTCATGTGGAAGGGATGAAGGAAAACATAATCAATTATATGGCCATATGTCTAGAATGTCAGGAAGTGAAGGCTAAACATATACATCCAACAAGATTACTACAACCACACGCTATTTTGGAATTGAAATGGGACGTCATTTCGTTGGATTTCATTGTTGGATTGCCACTACCGGCAAGGAGACACAAATCAATTTTTTTTATTGTTGACACTCTAACGAAGAGTGCTCCTTTTATTCTTGTGCGTATGATGTATCAGGCACCTGACATAGCTAGATTTTTCATCAGTGATATTGTGAGGCTACATGGCATGCCAGAGAGGATTATCCCGATCGAGGATCAGTGTTTACTGGGTGATTTTGGACTAGTCCCAAGAGGAATTGGGAACCCAACTTAACTTTATTACTGCATATCACCCAGAGATAGATGGGCAGACTGAACAAACAAACCAAATCCTGTAGGACTTGTTTTGTATGTACGTGATGGACCAATAGAAGCATTGGGATGAATTCTTGCCAGTGGTAGAATTCGCATATGACAACAGTTACGAAAGCACCATTAACATGGAGATTTCGAGTTTCCTTATGGATGATCGTGTCAGATGCCTTGGAGTTGGGATCATCTTGAGGATAAGGTCCTGGTGGGACCAAAAGAGACCCAAGAAATGGAAGAACAAATGCAAACAAAATACAAAAGATCAAGGAAGCGCAGGATCGACAAAAGAGTTATGTTGATGCGCATCATGTCGACCATAGTTATGAAGTTGGTGACCAAGTCTTCTTGCGGTAGAAAACACATAAGAGTTCGATCTAGTTGGAAAGGGTGCTAAACTCTTTCCTAGGTTTGTGGGATCCTGCGATATTGTGGAAAAGAGAGGGTTTTGGCCTATTCACTAGCCTTGTTGGATCCTTGAGGCGTATGTGCAATGTATTTCTCGTCTCTATTTGAGACATTATTTAAGTGATCCTACTCATGTTTTGACTTGAGTACCTTGCAGGTATTGGATGAGAGTGCACTCATGGATGAGTCGATCCACATTTTGGATCATCGCATTCGACATCTATGGCGTTGAACAGTAGATCAGGCAAGGTACAGTGGAACAACTATAGTCCGCACTCAGAAACCTAGGAGGACACATATGATATGCGCCAACAATTTCCATTTTTGTTTGATAGATAGACTTATGATAGTGTGATACACATTATTTCGGGACTTATATACTGTGAAACTTCCAGATGAAGTTTAGACCAAGAGGGGGTGTATGTAACATCCCACTCTTGCACGCACTGAGCGAACTTATTCTTTGAGGATGCTTTCTTGGAAGTGATCT
>JASDQU010193225.1:6848-17179 GCA_032191745.1 Picea mariana | reverse complement strand
TTGTGGAATACCCATTAGGCATAGTATTAGTAGTGAGAAACAATGCAATATCGAAAAGGTAATCATGGATAGCCTCAATCTTAAAAATATATGCATCTGGAAGTTGGTCATATATAGCTCTGCCAATCTCGCCTGATTCCAATCAAGATAGATGGTCAAGGCCAACATTTAATTTTCCTTGATTGAAAATGAAATCAAAGGAAAAATATTGAAACAACAACAACCATCTACAAATTACGTCTTCTAACACAAGATTATTAACCAGATATTTCAAGGTTGAATGATCAGTAAAGAATTTAAAATGTCCTTCTAACAAATAATGTCTAAATTTTTGCAAAGCATAAACCATTTCCAAACCTTCCCTTTCAATGGTTGTGTAGTTGCGCTTGGCCTAAGAAATATTCCTACTAGCAAAGTAGACGGGAGGATCCAAATTTATATCACTAGTTTGTGCAAGGATTTCACCCAAAGCTATGCCAAACAAATCAATGTGCACATGTAATTATACATTCCAATTTGGATATATTAGAATAGTAGAAGTACTTAACTTTTCTTTGAGGGTATCAAAGGCTTGATCACACTCTGGTTTCCAACTGAAGACTTTAGATTTCTTCAACAACTCCTCCAACAGGGCAGTCATGCTTGAGTAATTTCTGGTAAATCTATGGTAGTATCTAGTGTGGCCCAATGTTGACCACAATTGTTTGGAAGTCATGGGAGGAGGCATATTCATTATCACAACAAAATTTGCAGGATCAACCAAAACTCCTTCCCTGCATATTATATGTCCTAGCAGATTTCCAAAAGGTACACAAAAGATACACTTCTTCAATATAAGAGATCTATAGTTGTCTACAATGGTCGAACATCAACATTCATAAACCTAAGTGCTCATTCAATAAAACATATATTTTGCAGTCATTCATATATACTTCAAGGAACTTGTGAATAAAATCATGGAAAGAAACAATAACTATTCAATAGAAAACAACTGGGAATTCTTCATCCCAGATGGCATAAAATTATAAGAAAAAGAACCCCATTCTATGGTGAAGGTAGTTTTTCTCCTATCTTCTATCACAATTCTGACCTAATGATAACCTGAGAATCCATCTGTAAAATAATAAGCTTCATTCCTCACTACTTGATCAAGAACTTCATCACTGAAGGGAGTAAGAAAAGGGTCATGGACACAAGATGAATTCAAACTCTTGTAATCCATGCAGACTCTAATGTCATCAGTACCCTTGGTACTCTATGGCACAATAGGACTGATCCACTCAACCGCTTCCACAGGGAAAATTAACCCAAATGCTAACATTTTATCAATCTATTTCTTAACCTTCTCCTTGACTCATGGATTCAGATGGTATGGTCTGTGTTTGATAGGATTAGCATATGTTTTTAATTCAAAACTCATTTCTCCTAAATCTCCCTTAATACCCTTCAGTTCTAAAAAACTCTTAGGAAAGAGATCCTCGTACTCTCGCAATAGAGCCCATATCTCTGTCATAGTTTGATCATCCCAATAGTCTCATATAGATGCCATCTTAGGGTGCTCCTCACTCCCAATGTTCACTTTCTGCAACTTAAAAGGTTGAGTATATGAGCTAATGATATCACCTGATATCGTATCCTTGACATCTCTTATTATTGTGGATTTTTGAAAGGTTAAATGTGTAAGTTCCTCCAACTCCTTAGGATATTTTGGGTCCTTATCAACCTTACTACAAGCCATGGGTACTCTCATCAGGGATGGATACATATTATATTCAAACAAGTGTTCATTCTTAGAGCAGACTATAAGTGGATATTTAGGATTAATTTAGTACTAAACAATATCTTCTTGATCTACTAGAGAACAACTATGATTTCGGGAGTCTTACCAGAGAATGAGAAATCATGGAAGAATTGATTCTAAAGTGTCTTCCAACATGTTTTTTGTTTTCTTGTCTCCTCATGCACATACCATGCTTTGGGAATTGTTTCCAAATAGTGGAAAAATTGGTGTGTCCATAGAGAAGAAGGGAGTTGCGTAGCTTTCCACACTTTTAGATAATGCTCAATGTGTGCAACTGGGTTAGAATGACCATCATATATATCCAAGGATAGCATATGACTCTTATTATTTCGATATTTTCCCAGTTTTGGTATTTGTGTTAGCAGAAGAAACTGATATTATATAGTAAACTTGACTTTGTCCCAAGAGAATAGAGTTTCTTTGTGAGTACCCCACCACTTGACTAGAGAAGGCTTCAGGGTTATGCTAAGTGTTGAGATTCTATGTTTTGTTGTAGCCCTACTCTCCAAGTCAATGGGAAATCTCTATAAATATGAGGTACCATCGTATGTTGGACACTCCTTGATATTTGTTCCAATCCATCTTACTGCTCGGACAATTGTGCAATGCCTTGAAAAGTTCTCATACCTGCCTTGTTTCCAATTTTCAAAAGTTGCTTCAGAATATTCATCTACTGAATGAATGCTTCACCAACTTATAGATCCATATGTAGTGGGATTAATGTAATCTGCTCGTTTTCCTACAATAAGAGCATACAACTGATCAATGATGTCTTCCTCCATTTTATCATCGATTGGTTCAGTGTATCTTGGACCTTGATAAGGATCTAGTGGTTGAGTAACCTTCATGTTGTCAGATTCAAAGGTCATCATTTCCTTATTAAGATCGATTACAACATAGTTTTTGTACGCCCAATTGATGCCTAAAAAAGATAGATAAGGATCCTTTTGCCCCATGATCTCAATTACCTCAAAATCGGCCATTGTTTTGACACTAGCTAAGTCTACCTCAACGTTTTGCAACCTCCCCATAGGATAGATGTAGTATTGGTTTTTCATCTACAAATGAATAGGTGAATAAATGAGCTTGGGTTTTCCCATTACTTCCCAAGTCTTCTTTGGTAAGATGTTGACGTCAAATCTCAAATATAACATAATGTCCCTGATTCCATAGTCATCAATGTGAGCATTCAACCTGAACTCCTTTTCAGTTCTCCTTTTCCTTCTTTGGACTCTACTTATATTCTTTTCTAGAAGGTTGGCAACAATTAAATCTTCTAGGATTCCTTAAGCTCCCATGGATAGCTTGATTGTATTCTGCAGCTTCTCAATAAGTTTTTCATCATCCAATATGTCAGAAAATAGTTGCTACCGTAGATCAACAACTTTTTTTTCTTTTCCTAAGGGATCCATATGAACATGTGGCTCTCTGGTAGCCTTTGGCTATTGGGGATTTGACTTAAATCTTAGTTCCGCAACTTTAGGCATTGAAGGACCTTGCATATGGTTAAACATATCAATTGCACTTTTAAAGAATTCATTTTGTCAAATAGGTTCATACTTGGTATTTTCTTGGATTTCCTTCTGGATCTTTGGTTGATGTGGAATTTATGTTTCTTCATTGGTTTTTTCACCTCCTCCAATGATGATATTAATATTAGGAACCTCTCTGTCAACCATAGTTTTAGTTTCATAATTTATCAGATTGGCACCTCCCTTCCTATCTCAATCCTCCCATTTTGAAATAAGGTCTGGACAATCTTCTATAACATGGGTATTATTCCTGCAATGTGCACACCAAGGTCTCCTTGGGAGTGTAAAATCTTGTGCCAAGTATCCCTATTCATCACAATTGTAGCAGTGAAATGGCCCTCTTCTGCCAATTTTTCCTCCTCGATATCCTCCTCCACCTCTGCGACCTCTCTTAGATCCTTGAGGTCCTTCATTGACCCTAAATGCGAACGGATCTAATCTATCCACAAGTGCATCTAGAGCTCTTCATTGATTAGTGTTACATTAAGGTGAACCACATAATTCACAATACATTATAGTCAACATAGGGGTGTACTTCTGTAAAATTAGACAATGCCTTAGATATTTCCGATGACTTCTACAAATCTTGCAATACTCGGTACTCTGACCTCCGTTATTATTTGAGAAGGCATGGTATTAAATAAGCCCATGAAAAGTGTTGTAGCAGCAACCTGCACAACTCCTCCTATTGGCCCAACTGGTGGAGGGACTATATTATATTTCCATATCCCCCTTATCCTCAGACACTCATTAGCTACATGACCTTCTGTGTAACAACATGTACACCAGACTTGTGGTCGACCTACCTTCGGAAGGGTTAATTCTTGAATTTTCTCTATTAACGTAGATATTTGACCCTGCAATTGTGCAATATTAGCATCCTCTAGAGGTCTCATGATTCTTAAATTCCCTGGACAGCCTTCCATAGCTTCAATCTTCATTTCCTACTCCAGTGCTTCTCCCAACATAACTATCCTTTATTGAGTGAGAGGGATACATGTCAAAGGTAACAACCCTTGAATGAACTATTCTCTGAGATGATCCTCATGGATAGGGTTTTCCAATTTCCCTATCGCATATTTGAACCTCTGGTTGTACTCCCAAGCGGACTCACCATCCCTTTGCTTTATCTCCCGCAACTCGGAGAGAGCTTATTGTTCTGACTGAGGTAACCAAAATTCCACTATAAATCTATGCTTCACCTGAGCGAGCGTGAAGGGTTTCTCTTGAGCCCCTAGTTTGATTTCCTTCATGTACCATTTCAGATCCCGACCTCTCAGGGTATTCTAAAATTCAACTAACTTATTTGCATTAAGAGTTCCACGAGATCAACAAATGGTTTCACAGAGAAAATAGTGTTTTTCAACATCTTCATCATGTTTACCCCAAAAATCAGGGTATCAGGTGAGAGATTTTGCATGTTGATTCACCATTGTGGAATTTGGAAATCCTACCATAATGAACCCTGGTGGTCTTGGTTGTGATACAATCGAAAAAAATTCCACACTTCCACTACTACTGCGACTTGAAATTGTCATCCAGGAGGATCTGCACATAAGGAATTAATACTTCGCACACCATGGTAAAGATCATTAAAATTCTAACTGGTGATAGGTGGAAAAGAATAATTAATGTTCATGAATCAATTATTTAAATTGTAAAAATGATTAATACTTGAAATGAGTATGAGAAACTCATGTATTAGTCATGCATATTGGAAAAATGATTAATACTTGAAGTGATTTTGAGAATCTCATGTATTATTCATTTAATTGTAAAAATGGGAAAATAGTTTTGTGAGAGAATCCAACTCACAAATTAGTTTCCTAATTTTAAGGGGAAATTAGTTTCCTAGTCTCAAGGAGGAAAATAAGGGTCTCGTGAGTTGGTTTGGACTCTTCCTCACTTTACCACAAGTGGTTTCCTATTATCAAGGAGGAAGTTAAGGGTCTTCCAAGTACGTTGAGATTCTTTCTCATTTTTGTCCTTGAGTTATTATTAGATCCTAAATTTGTGCATCTTGTCTCCTCGAGTTATGAAGTTAAGGAAAACTATATAAACTCCTGATGAGAACTATAGGTTTCATCTTTGAATGAATCCTTTATGCATAATCCCTTGGTGGAGAGAGAACTCAAATGTATTCCTTCTGGTGTCTAAAGAAATGTCACTTATGTGAGAGCCTCAAGTAGAAGGTTGCTCTGGGTTTCATCTATGTAAGGAGAACGTGACACATTTTGTGAGAAGTTTCAGCCATTTCAAAGGAAGGATAATCAAGCAATTTGCATTCCAAGCGGATCCAGAGACATGGTGAACTCTATTAACAACTCAGTGATCTCTTGTCTCATGCTTTCTTATGCATGTTTTTATTTCCACAATTATGATTATTAAATGCATTAAGTAATGGATTATGAGACTAACAACACATTTACTAAGTTAATATTCAATTTGGATTCAAGCCTTCATAAATACATATTTTCGCCTTTGATTCAATCAAGTTCAATAGATCCAAAATTGTAAACCTGACCTTTGTTAAATGACCTAGAACCAAATCAAGTTTGGTATCAATGTCACCCTTGTTCTAGATCAAGTGGTATAGGAGCAGGATTGATAGGGATTGAAGGTGTTGAAGACAAGATGGGAAAAGCATCAAAGAGATTGAAGAAATCAACCAAAACATCCAAGCAGATAATGCGGAGCAAAGAAGGCCTATTAATCCGTAAAAATAGGAATTGGCTAGCTTGAATGAGCCATGGGGCTCCAAAATACCTCAAAAATAAAATTGCCTAGAATTCGAAAAAACCACACCAAGTTGAAGAGCTCATCAATATCTTTCCAACGAGGAAAATGGTTCGTCAAACAAATTCTGGATGACAAATATATGGCCATCTAAAGTTTTCGAAAAATGGGTGAATCTAGCAAATTTCATACAATGCTGACGTTAGCATGCTGAGGTGGCAAAGCCACATGGCCATACGAATGTTGACGTGGCAGTACGACGAATGATGTCAACATTATGTAGCAGTTGATGTGTCGCTAACGTGCAGTACAAAAGATGATGTCAGCATGACGTGTTGTTTATGTGTCAGTACGGATGATGATGTTAGCATGATGTGCCATGTTGATTGGGCACCGATGTGGCATCACAAATGATGATGTCAGCATGACATGGCATGTTGACTGGGCGTTGACATGGCAGTATGGATGTTGACGTCAGTATGATGTGGAATGTTGTATGGGCGTTGACATGGCAGTACGGATAATGATGTCGGCATGACCTGGCCGCTAACTAGGCAGTACAATATATGACATTAGCATGACGTGGAAGGTCATACAATGATGTGGTGCTGATGCAGGATGATGACGTGACAGTCATACGATGACGTGGTGTTGATCGTACGACCACTAGGTGATGATTGTGCGGGTGATTGGGAGACATGAAATTTCCCTAGTACGGGAACGTATTTCAGTGCAGGTGAATTTAATGCAATGGTATGACTGTTGTTGGCACACAAATCAAGGCAGAAAGTCCAAGAGGGGCCTGGAAGTGACAGTGAAAGAGTTTGATGAATTCATAGTTGTTTCTACATTATTTTTTTCCACGAATCCAATGATGCAATCTGTTTTGTGATCTAAGTAGTAGATATGAGGGATCATGACAAAATCCCAAGTTCTCCATTAATGCATTGCCATGTTTTTCAAGGATGGGAGCCTAGGAAGGGCCTGAAAGTGACAGTGTCAGAATTTGCAAAAATTATAGTAATTTTTGCATGATTTTATACCACAAATCCACTGGTGCAATCAGAATTTGGATCTAAGCAACATATTTTCAAGGCTCAAGACTGAGGCCCTCTTTTGTCATTAATGCATGACACAGTTTTCGAGGAAGAGAGCCCAGGGGGGTCTAGAAGTCACAGTGTCAGAATTTGACGACATTATAGTAATTTTTGCATAATTTTTTGCCACGAATCCACTGGTGCATTTGAAATTTGGCTATGAGCAATGGATTTGCAAGGCTCATGACAGAAGCCCACTTTTGTCATTAATGCATGGCCTGTTTTTCGAGGCAGAGTTGCACTTTTCATAACAGGTTTATTTTACAGTCAAAAGTTGCAAAATGATGAGACAACCCTGTTAGTGTTGTGTATGTTGAAATTTGAGCAGTTGGTTGAGCACCTTGAAAAAAAACCAATGTAAGTTTCATGCATTTATGATTTTTGCATCTTTATGAAAATTGCAAGAGGATGAATATATGTTGAAGATTCTGGTGATCTTTGAGTGTTGCAGCAAGGAAACAAGATCTGAATTATTGCAGAAAATTTGTTGTTTGAGCCTGACACGCAAATCGAGACTGTGGGGTAAGAGGCCATTTTGACATTTTGAAAGAAAGTGGTCATGTTTACAGCCAAAAGTCTCAGAATTGGGAGACAAGTATGATAATGATGGAATTTTCCTTCTTTATTATGTTGCACATGTTTGTAATGGGGGTTTTTAAAAAACCATAAAGTTTACCACTCGTGCACATTTGGGGATATTCGCCTTAATGTTAATGATGTAAAAGGTTGTAATTAGCCACTCTTGAAAGTGGTGATGAGAGTGAGAGACATTTTTTTCTATGCCTAAACCTTGTAATCCTTGTTGGCAACATTGTAATAGGTCTTATAGTCATTGTTGAGTGAGAGACATTGTTTTTCCTAGGCCTATTTTGACAACATTGTAATGGGTCTTGTAGCCACTATTGAGTGAGAGGCGTTGTTTCCTAGGCCTGTTTTGACATCATTGTAATGGGTCTTGTAGCCATTGTTGAGTGAGAGGAATTGATTTTCCTAGGTATGTTTTGACAACATTGTAATCATGGGTCTTGTAGCCATTGTTGAGTGAGAGGCATTAATTTGTCTAAAGGCCTATTTTGGAAATCATTGTAAATTTGACCATGAGTGTTTCATAAACTACTGGAAAGTATGGTATTTCTTTGAAAAATTCAAAATTGTAATCATGTATTATTCGATATAGATTTTCATTGATGCAAGTGTCGACATACACATCCTCATTCTGAAGTACAAAGGTGAAGGAGAAGAATGGTGTGGCCTTTCAGAGACATTTGGTGTGCATATCAGGGAATGAATTGCATATTTGCATTCATGCAAGTGTTTCCATTGACATCCTCATACTGAAGTACAAAGGTGAAGGAGAAGAAGGGTGTGGCCTTTCAGAGACATTTGTTATACAAATCAAGGGATCAATTACATATTTTCATTGATGCAAGTGTTGGCATCAACATCCTCATTCCAAAGTACAAAGGTGACGGAGAAGAAGGGTGCGTCCTGTCAGCGATATTTGTTATGCAGATCGAGCAGTGGGAAAGTGCATCGTGGAGTGTAAGACTCTTCCTAGAAGCTGGTTGCAGAGATCTGAGTCACAATTTCTCTTTGTAATTTTGGAGGACCAAAAGTGCCTTTTGTGGGGAGGTGTGATCCAAGAGGATCTCCACATAAGGAATTAATACTTTACACACCAAGGTGAGTATCATTAAAATGTTAATTGATGATAGGTGGCAAAGAATAATTAATGCTCACATGAATGAATTATTTAAATTGTAAAAATGATTAATACTTGAAATGAGTATGAGAAACTCTTGTATTAGTCATGCAAATTGTAAAAATGATTAATGTTTGAAGTGAGTTTGAGAATATCATGTATTATTCATTTAATTGTAAAAATGAGAAATTAATTTTGTGAGAGAATCCAACTCACAAATTAGTTTCCTAATTTTAGGGAAATTAGTTTCCCAGACTCAAGGGGGAAGTTAAGGGTCTCATGAGTTGGTTTGGACTCTTCCTCACTTTACCATGAGTGGTTTCCTAGTCTCAAGAAGGAATTTAAGGGTCTTCCAAGTTGGTTGAGATGCTTTCTCATTTTTTTCCTTGAGTTGTTATTAGATCCTAAATTTGTGGATCTTGTCTCCTTGATTTATGGAGTTAAGGAAAACTTTATAAAATCCTTATGAAAATTCTAGGTTTCATCTTTGAATGAATCCTTTATGGATCATCCCTTGGTGGAGAGAGAGCTCAAATGTAGTCCTTCTGGTGTCTAAAGAAATGTCACCTATGTGAGAGCCTCAAGTAGAAGGATTCTCAGGGTTTCATCCCTGTAAGGTGCATGTGCCACATTTTGTGAGAAGATTTCAACCCTTTCAAAGGAAGGATGATCAAGTGATTCGTATTCCAAGAAGATATGGAGACGTATCCAAAAGGTTATGGTGAACTCCATTAACAAGTTGGTGATATCTTGTCTCATGTTTTCTTATGCATGTTTTTATTTTCGCAATTATTATTATTAAATGCATTAAGTAATGGATTATGAAACTAACAACACATTCACCAAGTTAAAATTCAATTTGGATTCAAGCCTTCATAAATACATATTTTCACCTTTGATGCAATCAAGTTCAATAGATCTACAATTGTAAATCTGACCTTTGTTGAGTGGCCTAGAACCAAATCAAGTTCCGTATCAGTGTCACCCTGGTTCCAGATCAACTTGTTAGACTAGAAGGGTTAGAATTAATATAATTGACATAAATATTTGTTGTAGAAATTACCAGATTAATAGATGGCATTGGGGGAGTGGGTGATACAATGCTAGTTCATTTTCCTTAGGAGAAAAAATATTTGATCTGGGGGGTCATGTTTGTTTGTAGTGTTGCACTAACATCTTGATGCAATCCAACACCTTCAGGCATTGCAGGGTCTGATTCTCCCGCAACTTATTTAGGGGTTACATCTTAGTATTCTTCTTAAGTGGTGGATTTTTTCTTTATTCTTTCATATGTTTCTTCTAAACTTTTTTCTTCTTGTTTGCTTCTTCCAGAACATTCACCTCTTTCACCAAATTTTTTCTTCAACCATCAGATAGCCAACCTTCCTCATCTCTTCAACTCTTGGTTAGAAAAATTCAAGTATAAATAAAGCTAAGCATTGCAGCATCAACACAAGTCATCG
>JASDQU010193224.1:0-19916 GCA_032191745.1 Picea mariana | reverse complement strand
GGTCCTATTTTTCTAACAAGCACAAGTGAAACGCCTAACATAGTGAAATATTCACACATTAAGAGGTATGGTTACAAAACTTTGACCTGCATACTTCATCCAAATTGTGCATCTACTTGTACATTTATGAAAAAAAAAAAAAATTATACAAACTTCCATTCACATTACTTTTTTTGTTTAAAAAAATGTCACCATGTCTAAACTTATAACACCCAATATACTATCAATATAAGGCTTGAACAATCGTCGAACTGGACAAGTGTTCTTCGGGGACGTAATGGTCTTGTATATCACCTACTTAGACCAGGCAAACAAAACTAGATGCATTATGCGTGCTGACATGACAGACAATGAAGCCATGATGATAGTCACACTGAATATCCCTAGACAACTTGTCCAGAAACATGCAGAAAAAGATCTTTCCAGGTAATGGGATATCCATTACAAATTTCAATATATTACTAAAAACAGTATATGACCATGGTGATGGTGATCAGATTATATCGCTCAATGAAACAAGTATTGTGGAAAAATTTCCCACGATTTTTTCAGAATATCGGTTCGTACCGGAAACAACAATCAACCAACTTGCAGAGAGAAACGACATTTACCCAATCGGAACCATTGGTGCAGTTATCACACTCGCAAGAAAATTCGCCTTGCAACACATTCTCCATATAAAATATGGAGACTCAGACAACGACAATGAAATGTTATCGTTCTCCATACCCATTTTTTTCCTTTACTTTTACAGGCTCATATATCTCAGTTATATTACACAACTATTACAGTGTTTCATGTTGCAGCTACAATTGTTCGACACCTATTCAAATTTATTTTCCTCAATGGAACAACAATTGCATAAAGGGAAATTTCCACTTATTCTCTTCAAAAATATAACAAAGAAAATATATGTTAAAGAAAGGATATTTCGGACAACCCAATCAACATTTGTAACAGAATTGCAAACAAACATAGTACGGGATATCAAGAAACTAACTAGCTCGACAACTATTGTACGTATACATCTACAATTCTATCCACACTTTGCACATAAAAATTGCCTTTAAAATTTTTATCCATCTTTTTTTTTTGTACACTTATATATTATATTGTTCAATATATTAACTACTATGCTCATGTGCGCAGGTTGAGGGTGTTTTGGTTGCAACAAATGCATACTCGACCCCCTTCGAGCATGTATGTGCCAAATGAAATTATCCTGCTTCTGCCTTTGCTTTCATAAATGATGGCACAATTGATTGTCTACGATGCAATACAAAATCCCCTTACATATATAGACATTGCCTCAACACTTCCATATGAACCCTCAAAAACACAATTGTACATTGTACAATTAGATGTATTGTATTACAAGATGTGCTTCCTGGGTTGGCAGAATTTCCATATGAAGTATACCTACAGAAAAAGGAAAACAATGTCTACATGTTACATGAATTTTGCGTCCATAGAAAATTTACATTAAATTAGGACAATGCCATACTGCATATCAGTTGAACCAAAAAACAAAATTGATATCATGCGTTGACAAGAAACAAAACAATCTGATTTGTATATGTCCATGCTACCCAATCAAGATATGAATAGATTTTTTCAATGACATGAAAAAATGAACTGGAAGCGCATAATATTGTTTAGTTCAGGAATGAGAAGCACGAGGAAAGACCTCATACAAAGTACCCAACAGTGAATAAATCAAGTCCATCCTTTGAGCCATCAAAATGTCTTTCTCCTTTGAACAAAACCGTCAGACATTTTCAATAATATTGCAAATTTGGCATTGTTCAAACTCCACTAAGTTAAATGATGACACTCTTTTCTAGAACTAGTAATGTTAGAACATTGTCATGTCAACGTGATCTCGGTTCATAGTACTATTAGAAGAAATTGTTCATAGTGATATTGTCTCATAGTAATATAGTAATCGACAAATTTCTTGGTGCCCATTTGGGGATATGGTTATAGATGGGATACAATGCCCAATCTTCGCTAATTTTTTCATGTCTTGTGTTTGGCAGACTTTTGTTCATGTGCTTTCATATTGTAGTTCAAGGTTCTCATGGGCCCAGTTTTTGAATTATTGTTAGATGATAGATTCAGGATCTTAGCGTTTTTTCTATGATATTAAAGAATATAAAAGACCTACCTTTCCTTTTGATGTAAGATCTATGAAACAAATGTAATATGTAGTTCATTTTAGCACTTTTACTTGATTGATGAAATTACCAAAATTATTCTTCATAAATATTTTGAAATAAAAGGATATTGCTAGCTGAAGTTGAATGGGACTATGATATCAACCACCGAAAATTAAAATTAAGATTCTTCATTGTTATACTTACGGTCAAGTTAACAGTACAATAATTTTACTTGAACAACCCTCCATTGATTTTTTTGTATCTTTTCGATGCTTCTCTTATGCAAACACATCCTGGTAAGTATAACTATGAATCACTTTCTCTATTCCTTGATTGAAGAGCTTGTTCACCTATCTAATGAACTTCATAGTTACTGTTAAGACCATCAATGGGGATTTTTTAAGACCAATTCCCGCTTTCAAAAATTTCCCTCACCTTTCTTTTTCCCCTATACTTTCCCTTTCTGGTTACTTAGTCATTTTTCGGAAAACGTCTAAGTGCGCGGGTTTGTTGATTCACGCGTTCACATTTCCACTGATTCTTTTATATCACGAGTCTGACAAATATTTTCCCCATTCTATACTCAACCACTTTTTCGATCACGGGTTCCCGTCCAGGCGGCCTCAATATAGCACTTACATTGTTTTGCGCCCTACAAACAACACTCAGAGTTCCCCAATATACAAATTGACAACCAAATTCCCCTTTATTTTTCCCCTCTACTTTCCCTTTCTGGTTACTTAGTCATTTTTATGAATATGTCTCATGATTTTATATCACAAGTCCGACCAACCGCTTCCCCATTCCATACTTAGCCACTTTTTTGATCGTCGGTTCTTGGGAAGGCGCACTCAACATTGCGCTTCCATTGTTTTGCGACCTACAAAAATCACCCAGAGTTCCGCAATATACAAATTGACCACCAAATTCCTCCATCATGCCCTGTTCTGTGTTACACATTTTGCAGTCAAAAGTTCAAAGACATACAATTTTACCATCGGGCCCTCACATCTCTTGAGTATAACTTTGACCCTATTTTGAAGCCCAACCAACCGCTTTCCATACTTGGCCATTTCTTGGAATATCTTTCACAGGTCGTTGGGTTGGCAGGTTCACGAAATCTCCAATCTTAATTGTTGTTCCCTGTGCCCACCATCTTCACACTTCTTTCTAAATATGCAATTATTAAGATTTAATGTTAATAACTCATCATGTAGGAACTGTAAATATTGTCATTAATGAGAGAAAGGATCGAGGAGATATCCCATTAATGTTGGTTGTGGAGCGTGATTATGTTCCTGATCAAGAGGTCCTTGCTTTCAGCCGTATTTATACCCCATGAAGACTTTACACCCCAAAAGTATGTACACTCTTCCACGTGGGGGAGTGTAGAGGGGGGGTACCCCCTCTGTGGGGTTCGAGGGTGAAGCCCCCTGTTGTTCCAAAGTCTGTACTTAAGGCTAAAAAGTACAGGATCTAGGCATCCAAAAGTGAGTAAAAGATAAAAAGGGGAAAAATCAACCTTCGGGAAAAGGGAAGCTAAGGCTGATTTCTAAGTTGTCTTTGTCTCGCTTCCAAACATTCCTATATGCTTATATCCCATTCAATTGTGTCCCATGAATGTTCAAGTTAGACCCGGGTGATGGCGGTTTTAAGTATGGTGTCAAATAGGTTCAAAGCGATGCTGGTTTGATCCGATAGGCCGGGTTCAATGTTGGGATGTCTTGCAAAGGTCATAGTCATGGAGGAATAGAGAATGAAAAGAAAGTTCGAGGTTTAAAATGCCACTTGAATTCTTTTTTAACCGTATAAAAGAGAACTTTTGAAATCCAATGTTAAAGATAGAACACAAACCAAAGGCCTTCTCCCGTAACTGAGTTAACTTTTTAAAGAATCATGTATGAAATGTGAGAAAAAATTAAGCAGTTGACAATGCGAGGCTCCTATCAAGGGAGAATCTCACCCTGTAAACAAAAGAAGAAAAAGGCAAGAAGTAATCTAACGAAGAATAAAATATAGAGATCTAAAAATTTCACAGGTCTTGTACCTGCTGATAGTCGATATAAAGGAAAAACTGCAAGCGATTAGATGACTAAAGTTGGTCACCACAGTAGAAGTTGCACTAAATTGTAGGTAAGCATTCATCAGAAATATATAAGTGAAATGAAACTTAATATAAGATAACAGAGAAAACAAAACTCATAACTCAGTATTCACGGAATCAGTAATCTTCAGATTGCTTTGTATTAATTTTCAAGAAAAAGAAAGTCTCTATTACAATCGGCCAAGAAAGGTCCAGCCTCTATTCTCACTTCAAAATGCACATTTATACAAACTTCCAAGCGCTAGAATCTCAATGGTTCTAGAAGTTTTTGGTTACAAAAATGGGAAATTTATGTGTTTCACTTCTTTGTCTTTGTCCTCCTTCCTGCGGGAAAAGCACCTTCCTCTCTTTACTCTTTGGGTTCTAAAAATAGAACAGGTAGACATCTATCATTATTTGACACTAGAAGCCTACCCTTTCACCTGCTCGGTGCAAGTGATGCACCTCTCCACCAACTGGGCTATCAACCTGGAAGGCTTTGCTTGGTCGCTCGCTTCAAGAGTGTAACAATTCTTCACTAGTTGTGGTAAACTTTTTCCCACTTGTTGGTCCTCTGCGATGATGGAGCATAATTGTAAACTTGGCTGTACTAGCCATTTGTCCATTTGGGTCATATCAGCCTGGCTGATCTGGGATATCTCCACTTGCTGCTCCTCCATGTTTTCTTTGATGTCCAACAGATGTTTAGATATATTGATTTTTCCCAGTTTCCCAGCACTGCTCTCCTCATCAAGATCTAGCAAACCTTTACTTATTAAAGAGAACGTTTCCTCACAAAAATTCTTTACTTTGTTAGCTCTCCCCCTGCTTTTCGATATGTTCTGCTCCCAGAACTTCAGCAGAATATTACCTCTGGTTTGTTCCATGATGGATAATTTTGAGGTGCTGACCGTCTCTATCTTCACTATAGCTATAACAGCGTCTTGGAAAGCGACCCGTGCTTCCCCGGCTTATCTTTCTCTCGAAGAAATGTTCTATGATATTTCTCTATCGTCCAAAAATGGCTCTAAATGGTTCTCACCTTTGCTAGCAAGTTTTGTTGAGCCTTAAGTACCTTATGTCGGATTTTGGCGGTCTGTGATCTGAACATTTTTATGTCTACAACTTGTTTCTCGGCCAGCTCCAATTTTGACTACAACTCTATAATCTGTTGCCCCTGCTGGCTTACCTATGTTTGGCTAGTTTGCGCCAACTAGCGCACCTACTCAAGGTCGGACCTGAGCTTCTCAATTTCACGTAGGTCGGCTATTCGGGCTTCCTCAAGGCTCCTGCTCACCTCATCCCTGACATTCACTTCGACAGTAACTACCTTAGCTTCCAATTTACTGATCAGGAGGTTCTTTAGTTTCAACTGGGCTGTCAAAGTCCCATCTGAGTACTGATTGGCTGTAGCATAAGCCCCTAGCGTCCCGGCTATCTCCTCTGCAAATTTTTCCTCTTTTGTGGCCTTCCCATCTGTCATGATTTTAAATGTTTTAGCTACTACTCCCTCTTTTTGATAAAATCCTTTCCTTACCACGGCCTTTATTTTCTTGTCAAAGAAAAATTCGTTGGGAGGCAGCTCCTCTACAAAAATAGGCATCATTTCTTCATTGAAAATCCATCCCTCGTCAGGATTCCCCTTTGTGAATTGCAAGGGTGTGACAATAGCAATCGGACTGTCGATTTGATTGGATGTTTGTTTCGAGGTGACTTCTATAATCAAATCGTTTGGTGTGAATGAAAGTGAGTCACCCAATCCCTGTGCAGGTATCTCCACTTGGCCTTGGGCCTGCTTTCCTGGCGCGCCCTTTTTGAGGTTTCCTTCCTGTTTCTAGGGGCCTTCGGCTCCTAGCTCTGAGGTTCCAACCTCCCTAGTTTTCCTTTGGTCCTTCTTCCCGCTAGGACTCGAGTCCTTAGCACCTTTGGCTCCTCTCTGCATTGTAACTGGAACCTCTGGGGCTTCACCCTGTAAAATATGGGGGAGACAACTCTGTCGGTGTTCCCGAAATTTCAAAAATTTGGCCATGTCTCCAAGTGGCAAGGCTTGAATTCAGCTTAAGACTTCTATGAAGGACCTTGCACCCCAGAATATTTCATCATGTGGGGAATCCTCGTGTTCATACCTCTTCAGGATACAACTTTCCAGGTGATTGCTCACAATCCTACTAGGGTCATGCTTCTTAAACTCAATGTCTACCAGCCTCATTTCTTCCAGAGCCGCAACCTCATCTTTGGCGTGGCCAAAATCTAACAAGGAATATGCACCAATATGAATAGGGAAGGGCAGCCATACCTTTTTTTATACTCCTTTGAGTTCCTTGCATATCCCACCGAGCACAGATTGTCTGGTGATCTCACGTCACAATAGCTTATCTGGCAGGAATAGCGGGAGGGCATATGGAAGGACAGAGGTGCCGAAAACCCTGATATACGAAAATTTCGCCTCTAGATACCAATTTTCCATGCTGCTTAGGCCGGTCGCAATGCTATTTGATATCCTGGGAGGCGGTTGGCCAAAAATGGTGACATGCAGTGGCACCATTACCCAGTTGAAGATCTCGTAGATGAATTCTTTGGCCTTATCCTCCCAAAGCTTCGAGTGGTAGAAATGGATGGGCTCTGTACTAGATGGAGTCCAGCTTTAGTTCATTAGAGGGAAAGGTTTCATGAAACAAATGGCATCCATGATGTAGGCGGACATGAAAAATGGAGTTGCTTTCCCACTTGCCTTCTGCACTCGATATTCAGTAATTCGACTCGTTAAACTGTCCGACAGTATTTTGGCCCAGTCGAAAGAAAGACCTTCAGTGACTGTATGAATCAGAGGCACCTATGGGAGAAAAAAATGTGTGGTGTCCTCCCTCCCATACAACCTATAGGCCATCATTGCTATATACCTGAATGGTGGCTCTAAGGAGGAGACTGAATAAATTCCATTAGAATCCACCCTGAATTTTGAGGGGTGCGAAGCCCAATCCATGATCAGATCGGACAAGTTTCTGCCATATTGCTCGCATTCCTTCTCCTTGAAACCTTCCAGAAATTCAGCATTGCGCGCCAAGTTTGGTGTAGGTGACAGCTGATGCATTGCGTGCAAATGTTCTGGTCTAAAAGTCCCAATCATCACCTTCTGCTCGCTGATGACAGTTCTGGTCAGGATATCCACATGGTCTAGCACCTATCTGATCATATCATAATAAAGGAGGAGCCATGGTCTTGCCACTATTTTGTGCATTTCTGATTGAATGATGATTTTGTATCTGGTGGCCAAATCATCCTTCTCATCATCGCTGGAATCATCTGAACAATTCACCGATTCAGACTGAAAAATGTCGGAGATATATGTCTAGGTTTTGACAGTATTAATACTTCGGAGTGAAGTATCGGAAATAGCATCGGAGCCCTGACCTGAACTTTTGGCAGCCACCTTGAATGCCTTTCATGGATCCATGAAAGATAATTATGTACGCAGATCACCTATAGTAAGAATTGTAAATACAGACATAAGTTATCCTGATGAAAAAAGATCTGCGCGCAGAATAGAAATAAAATTGAAAATAAAACAACCCCTTATCTTAGTCATTTAAAACCCTGGTGTCCTTGCAAACCAAATAGTCTAATCGCTTAAAGAAAGATTAGCAGTAAAAGTGAGATCGTACTATTTGTCACCTCGTCGTAGTCCAAATAAATTCCATAATTATTTGACGAGTCATAGCACGAATCAGCGTAAAAAACATTTAAAATTACTCTGCAGACGATGCGTATTAAAGTTTTCATTGATGCATCGATTAATCCTGCTTATCTCCTTTAATTAAGTTTGTTTTAGTCTTTAATCCCCCTTTTTCGGTGTTCACCGTATAGGGAGAATTCACTCCTACCCTTTGAGCCCCCAAAACCCAAAATCGTGATGATGCGATTTAGTTTAAAAAACGTGATCTAACTTAAGCTCTTAATTAACCCATGCTTAATTAATAAAAATCGTGACTTCGCGACTCGGGGCTACAAAGGTATAGTTTTTTGGGAGAGCGATCACCGAGTTGTGAAACCCCGATGGTGCTTAACTATGGTTTAAAGTGACTTACCCCTAACACTAACCTGGGTAAAAATTTAAAACTGTTTCGCGACTTCACATATTGGAGTTTGGAAACCTTGCAACTTGTAACTCCCGAAGCATGATAGTGTGAGGTAATAAAAGTGATGGACTCACTTAATGGTTAGGCAACGATGACTTAGGACTATAGCGGCTATCGCCACTGCGCATGTCGGGGTAAACTTTTGATTTCAAGAATTACATTTCAACAACTTGTAAAAGGCGGCTCCAACATAGGCTCCAACTAGGGATCCCATCTTCCTGCGAGACGGGAAGAACAGTAGACCATGTGCCTGTATTGGGTAAATGGAGTCATTGGTTTCTTTCTGTGAAACTTTCTTTAGGAAGGGGATTCATAGGGAAAAAGAGATTTCGTCTTTACCTCTGAAAAGATTTTCAACATTCAATTGCGTTCTAAACTCAATTGTAGCCCTTTCGATGAATTTTTCCTTCTCGATACTGAATTCAAGTCTTCTTTAAGTTAATCAAAATAGTCCTAGGAAATTCAACAGATCCTGTGGATTTTAGCTTGCATCAAATGAAGTAAATTGCAAGCTTTTAATCGGGGGGGTCCTATTTGAACTTGGGATGCAGATTCGGTTTCGAAGAAGGCTGGTTACCAGAGTAGAGTGAAAATTATGTATGATAGCCTTACAGATATTTCAGATATTGCTTCACTACCAGTGAGCCTGTTTAGTACCTCGGTGAAGTTATCTGGCCCTTTTTACTGAACTTCCTTTCACCACTTTGAATCGTAATTATGCATTTAAATGCTGAGATGAGGGTAATCATTTATGAATTTCCTTTCATCGTCTTTTTGGACTATATGGGGGAAATCAAATATGAATTTCCTTTCACCATCTGTCTTATATTTTACTTTTTAAAACATGAAGTGGGGGCAATCAGTTTGTATAAGGCATACCAGGGATGATATATGTGTAATATTCGTAGTGGAGTTTTATCAACTTGCTTTGATTACTCGAGACCAACCTTCTCTTAACTTTCAAAACACCTTAGCCCGCAGGGAAAAAGGGAAAAATTACTTCTAGGGGCCTTCCTTTGAGCAAGCCTCAATCCTTCGAAGTCTGTTAAAAACCTAGAAGATTCAGGATCAACCTACGCATAACTTCATTTAGTAGGAGACTGAGGAGTTTATGAGGATTGGCTTACTTTCCAAGGTCTGTTTTCCAGCTTCCAAAGCTAAAATGTAACCTCTTCTTCCCCTGTAGGAAACCCAGAAAGGTGCTTGGATTTTTAAGAAGGTAAATCCAAGGACAGAAAAAGGGCAATGAAGAAAGGTCTGGAATTCGAAAAACAGGGGTCGTGGATTAAACCTGACTCTTGGAACCTTTTTTCTGAGATGCTTTACTCTTTCTGCTTATTTTAATTACCTCTTATCTTTATCTAAGTGAAACTCCTAGGACCCAGAGTAAGAACTCATTATTTTAATTGCATATCATACTTATGAGACCGTCACGGCACTTTAGAGACCTTCGTTTGAAATACAGACCTCTCTAGAATTCATACCTTTGCCTTACAACTTCGTTCTCTTCTAAAATAATGAAAAATATTTTCTATCACCTATTTTCGGTGAATTTATTCTTCGATATATGATCATCTATTTATTCCTTTCTCTTGTTTAGGCTGCAAGCCGGGATCCTGTAAGGGAACAACACGAAGAGTATCATGGCTTTAAAAGAACTGAATGCATTAAAAATTTCATATCTCTACTTCTAGAAAAAGCAGTGACCTATTTTATTTGTGATGAAAGTAGACTTACCAAAGAAAAATTCTGGAATAAAAAAGAAAACACAAACCGGTATATACAGTGGAAAATTTGGAAACTATTTATTGCATATAGTGTTTTAAATGGCGTTCGTTGACAGGGGCGTTGAGGATTTTACCGTCCAAATTCTCTAATAGAAACGAATTTTTCCCTTCAGGAGTTGTGACTTTGAAAGGTCCGTACCAGATATGATAAAATTTACCATGTTTTGTTGAGTCTTCCTTCCTAGCATCCCACTTCAAAACCAAATCGTCGGGGAGAAATTCTCTATCCTTGGCCTTACAATCGAATAACGCTTTCATGTTGTCCTGGTATTTCTGCAGCCTTTCGTCCACTTCGACCCTATGCTATTGGACTTCAATTAGCTGGTTTATTCTTCTTGTGACATGATTTGGTTCTTCTTTCTCATCTTGCCAGAGTTTCATTACGAGAAGTGATATATTTATAGGTAATACTACGTCGGTCCCATATACCATTTGGAAAGGAGAAGTGTCGATAGATTTTTTTGTACCTATCTGATTCACCCACAAAGCGTATTTCAAATGCACATGCCAAGATTTTTTGTTTTCACTCAACACTTTCTTAATTATAGAGATTAGACTCTTGTTTGAAGACTCGGCTAGCCCATTTCCTTGGGGGTAATATGTCGTGGAATGATCGAGCACGATATTGTACTTTTGGCAAAAGTTGACCATAGCCATAGATTTAAATGCTTGGGTGTTATCTGTGACTATCTTTTGGGGGCAACCAAATCTAGACAAAATGTTATCTTCTAGGAAATCCATTACCACTGAATCCATTGCCTTTCTAGTTGGAATAACCTCCACCCACTTGGTGAAGTAATCTATAGCAGTTAGGATCCATTTATGTTGAGCGCTAGAAAGAGGGTTGATTTCGCCTATAAAATCTAGTCCCCACTGTTGAAAAGGGGCTTCCATTTTTATTGGCACCAATGATAGCGTTGGGAGTTTGTGCTTGCTTGCGAACAATTGGCAAGGGTTACAAGCTCTAACTTTGGCGTTGACGTCTGGGAATAGTTTGGGCCAATAATATCCTGCCCTTAGGATCTTATAAGTCGTTTCCCTCCAGGCGTGATGTCCTCCGCACACTCCTTCGTGAAATTCGTTTATGACCTTCTCTGTTTCTGATTCAACTAAACAAACCAATAAGAAGCCTAGTGGGTCTTTCCAATACAATTGGATTTCGGATATACAGTACTTCATCGCATGTAGCTTTAGCGTCCTAGATTTAGATGGGGATAAGTCACTCGGGCATTTCAGGGTCAGCAGGTAGGGCACTATGTCTTTATACCAATCTGATGAGGCAAACTTCTCTTCGATTCTGGTGGCAGTTATTTGTTCATCGAGCTCGTTCATGTCCATGCACTCTTCGCATCCCTGTAGGCCATTTATCCTGAGGGCTCTGAAATTGGATTTGGCTAAGAGCTTAGCCAAGCCTTGTCCCTTTACTAGTCTCATCGGTTTTATCTCCAAGTCAAATTCTTGAATTTTAGCAAGCCACCGTCCCCTTTTTCCATCACTGTCGGATTGAACCAAAATGTCTTTTATGGAACTGGTGGGTACGTACGCAATTACCTTGGAATGTAGCACGTAGGTTATGAAACCCTTTAATGCCTTCACCATAGCATATGCTTGCTTTTCCATTATATCATATCTGAGTTCAGCGTCCCTAAGACTTTTTCTAAAAAAGGCTATTGGTTGCTCGAAACCTTCTTCATTTTTTTGGAGGAGTACCACGGCAAGTGTGTGTTCGGAGGCGAATGAGAAAATGAGAAAATCTTTTAGATAATCAGGACTTGCCAGTACGGGTGCCTCGCTTATAACCTTCTTGATGCGTGCAAATGATGCTTTGGCTTCTGTTGTCCATTTCACTTCATTGTTCTTCTTTAGCATATTTGTGATCAACTTCACGATTTCAGCAAAGTTTGGGATAAATCTCCTCAAAAAAATTATTTTTCCTAAGAATGACTGAATCTCTTTTACATTCCTAGGGATATTTTTTGTGTCTATAGCTTCAACTCTTTTAGGATCAATTTTAATTCTATATCGAGACACAATATGGCCCAAGATTTTACCTTCTTTCGTAGCAAAGTGAGACTTTTTGGGGTTTAAATACAAACCAAACCTACAACATTTCTCAAACGTCTGCTTGAGATGTATCAGATGATCTTCATCGAATTTAGAAAAAATGGTCAGATCATCAAGATAGATAACCACAAATTTGTCCCTTTCGTCGATGAAAGCGATATCCATAACACGTTGGAAAGTAGCACCTACATTCATTAAACCAAAAGGCATCTTGTCATACATAAATGTACCCCAAGGGGTGGTGAAGGTTGTTTTTTCTTTATTGCGCTCATTGACAGCAATTTGATTGTGCCCGGAAAACCCGCCGATCATCGACATCCTATTTTCCCCAACTACCTTCTCTAAAATGTGATCCATTTTGGGTAGAGGGTAATTTTCCTTGAGGGAGGACTTATTTAGATTTCTAAAATCAACACACAGTCTGATCTCCCCACTTTTCTTTCTAATCGAGACCAGGTTTGCTACCCAGTTGGAGTATCTCAGTGGTACGATTATTTTTGCATCCAAGAGTTTTCTGACTTCCCTTTCGACCACAGGCAATAAAATAGGATTGATTTGTCTGAGTTTTTGTTTGAAAGGTTTGAAACCAAGCTTTAGGGGTATCTTGTGTTCAATCACAGTGGTGTCATAGGTTCTCATCTCTTCGTATGACCAAGCGAAAATGTCTTTATACAGCCCGAGTAAGTCTTTATACTTTATTTTTACCTCGGGATGAAGGTACTTTGATATTTTTACTATCCTAGGATCCTCTTCTGTCCCTATGTCGCAGTCTTCAACCTCTTCAGGTTGGGGTTGCAAAGCCAATTTTAAGGGAATATCATTTTGGTCGAACAGTCTCTCCAGAGGGATTAGTCCCTTTGGAATCTGATTGTTCTTTAAAACTAACATGCGATGATTAGCGATCTTTTCCTAGAATCCCTGAGGATCCTCTCCCTCTTGCATGATCCATGTGTGGTCGTTTTGGTTTTCTTGGTCAATGTGATTTTCGATGAAGTCATCCACCATTTTGAGGAACTTCTTGATTTGTTCATCATCCTCAAACACTTGCCAGTGTTGGATGTTGTTTGGTATGGAATGTCTGTTCCTCACCTCTATGTGTTACCTTAGTTTGAAATCTGTAGGGGGGGAAAACATTGAGGCTGCTTTGACTAATGAATCAGCTTGCAAGTTTTCAGAGCATGGGATGAAATGAACATTTACCGACGAGAAGAAATTTTCTATTAAATCCCAGGCGCAATTTCTGTAAGATCTTAATCTTGGGTGTTTGGCCTGGTATTGTCGATTTATCTATTTCACTATCAACTCTGCGTCTCCGTATACTTCCAAGTTCTTTATGTTCATCTTCCTGGCAACTTCCAACCCTAAGACTAGAGCCTCATACTCACATATGTTATTGGTGTAGTCTATATCCCACTGAAGCCTGTAAGAGAAAGGAATCACAAATTCATTTTCAAGTACTACAAACAATACTCCTGCACCTGCTCCTTCATATGACAAGGCACCGTCAAAAAACATTTTCCAAATTCTAGTGCTATACATATTTTCATCCATCTTTCCTAATTCATTTTCATTTATGTAATTGTCTTATGTATAACTATTTACACCATCATCAAAAGACAAAATACAATTTCTTAGATCTTGATCGGAAACATAAATAGGATAATTGTTAGGATTCTGTGGGTCGCTCACTATGTATGCTAGCCTCGTTTCTCTGTATAGCTGAGTAAATTGCCCACCAAACACAAGAATTGTGGCGTAGGTCATGTCTAGTTGAAGATACCCCCCAAGTTTGGCTCCCCACGACCTAGATAGTAGCAAGCCACACTTCGGAGTTATATCGACGATAAATACATCCATCAGGACGCTTTTCACCAGAACCTATGCAAGAGTGACTACTAAATCTTTTATCATACCCATGCACTTAAATCTCCTTGAATCGAAAGAGTAGAGGTCCCCATAATACCTGGTGATCTCGAGGCCTAGTCTGTCCATAATAGACTTGGGAATTACATTATGTGAGGCTCCAGAATCTAGCATGCAATTATGCAGCAGTCGATCATGCACATTTAGGGTAATATAGAAGGGAGCGATGGTGTCTCTGGAACCCTCTAAATGTGGACCAAAAGTGATATTAGGCTTATCATATTCCAAGTTTATCATGTAAGAGTGACTTTCTGGATCCGAAAAACCTATCATTTTGGTTATCTGCTTTCGATACAAAGGATTCTTTGCCAATTCGACCAGAGGGATTGGTGTTTTGATCTTATTTATCTCATTTTCAAGGTGGAAACCTCCACTACCTTTGTCCGTTTCTTTGGTCAAAACCTCGGACTCCTTCTTTTCCAACTTATTTGTTTGTGATGATTTATTTCCCGTGAGTTTATTTACCGGTATATGTGTTTCAACTGTCTTAATTTCTTTTGCTTGGGTCTCAACCTCTTTTACTTTGGGATTCTGTGAATCTACCCCTTTTATTTTGCTATTATGTATCTCGGTCTCCTTTGGGGCAGGCTCGTATATTTCACCTCTTGGGAGAATTTTCTTGGGTTGAGTCGACGCAGGTTTGTTTCTAGGCCTCAGGTTGTACTTAGGTTGGACCTCAGCCATTATAGGATCGGACACTTCTTGATAGATAGAAACATCAATGTTGTTATGTCATCATCTTTATTTGACGGTTGCTGAGTGTCCAAGGACTTCTCGTAATATTCTTTAGTTAGATAAGGTTGTGTGCAGTCGTCACCCAAATTTTTCACGTCTTCTTCCAGATCCTCGAAATCTTGCAGGTCATTTCCTCCTATAAAATTTTCATTTTTTAAAGGAGTTTGAATTTTATGGTCTTCATTTTTAATCTATCTTTGTTGATTTTCAGGGTTGGGGTTTCTTATGAATTCCCTCTTAATTAAAGGATCTACCTTGGATTGATCTAGCTCCATTCTGGAAATCTTATTTGATAGCTCTTTAATTATCCTGTCCATGTCATCCATTTTATCATCTGAGGATCTACTAGGCCCTGAGGGTCCCGCTTGTTCCCTAAAATGTTTGGTTTCTCGGTTTCCCGTTTCTACTTTTGTTTTTAATTTGCCATAAGCCATCATGTTAGATTCGATCTCTACGACATCATCTTGCATTCGAGTCAGGGTATCCCCTCTCCTTTCTCTCAACAGAAGTGAGAATTCAGGTTTGAAGGCTCCCGCAAAGGTTACCTTGGCTGCGGGTTGGGATGGTTTAACTTTGACTAGGATCTTATTATACAACTTGTTAAACCTTTGAATGAATTCCATAACAATTTCTGAATTTTTTTCTTTAAAGACCTGAACTCGGTTAAATAGTACAAATGGTCTTTTCTTTCACCCCATTGTCTAAGAAAAGCGTCTTCTAGGGCATCATAGGATAATATCGAACCTGCGGGTAAACTTCGAAACCAGGCTCATACCTATCCTTCGAAATTCTGAACAAATAACCTCGAATGTATGTCTTCATGTTCAAGACCTAGGATATATGCAAACTGGTCAAAGAAATTTATATGTTCTGCCGCAGTCAGGTCCCCTTCCCCTATAAATTTATGTAAGTTTTTCATGTAATTTTCAGGGAGGTCATGAAGAGGGACAGGCAGGACCAGAGGTGCATATCTGGCAGCTACTTTAGTGAAAACCTTGGGAGGCAGGGGCGGCCCTTGGCCCCCCCATCCTCCTTTTGGAGCTCCTCCACCTCCTCCTCCTATGGCCGCCATCGATACTATTGGATAGGAAAATGGTGCATTATATAGAGGGTTCTGAAACACTACAAGTGAATCTTTATATTTTTTGAGAGACGAGAAAACTAAAGAAAGGGGAAAAGGGATGCGAGGGCTTGGTTCCTCAGATTTGCAAGAGATGTAATCAGGGGAACCCACAGGAGTAGAATCTAAGTGTATGGTATAGTCTTAGAGACTCTGAGAGATCAGGAAATATAACTAAAGAGTCGATGGGATATCGATCGCTGTTAAAATTACTGAGGGGTTTTCACCTTTGTGTATGCCAGAAGTGGTCGGAGGAATTTCATTTCTTACTTCAGGGAGAGCTAAAGTTGGGTTGAGGGTTTTAGGGGGGGATTTGTGTGAAGTTAGAGGTTCAAAATGAATCTTATCTTTGGGTTGTGTGTGCCTAACCTGGTAGACCACAGTGGTTGGCTTAAAGGAACCTCTTGTTTTCAGTATTTTTTCAGGATCGGAAACGAGCGTGGTCTGTTTACCATCTGGGTTTTGTCTACTGTTCCTTCGACCAGACGCCAACTTACTTAAATGTGGAGTCGCCAAGTGAATGATAAAATAAAAGGCCTTTAAAAGGTTTTCACCCTTTGTTCACCATCAAAGGGTAGAAACTTGCAAAAAAGTCATTCTCCCAGGGAAAAGGTTTTGTAACTTCGATCCCCAACAACGGTGCTAGAAAGATGTTGTTCCAGAGTCTATACATAAGGATAAAACGTACAAGGTCTAGGCATCCGAAAGTGAGTAAAAGATAAAAGGGGAAAAATCAACCTTTGGGAAAAGGGAAGCTAAGGATGATTTCTAAGTTGTCTCTGTCTTGCTTCCAAACGTTCCTGGATGCTTATATCCTATTCAATTGCAGCCCATGAACGTTCGAGTTCGACCCAGGTGATGGCGGTTTTAAGTATGGTGTCAAATAGGTTCAAAGCGATGTTGGTTTGATTTGATAGGTTGGGTTCAATGTTGGGTTGTCTTGCAAAGGGCACAGTCATGGAGGAACAGAGAATGAAAAGAAAGTTCAAGGTTTAAAATGCCACTTTAATTCTTTTTTAACCGTATAAAAGAGAACTTTCGAAACCCGATGTTAAATATAGAACACAAACCAAAGGTCTTCTCCCATAACTAAGTTAACTTTTTAAAGAATCGTGTATGAAATGTGAGAAAACATTAAGAAGTCAACAATGTGAGGCTCCTATCAAGGGAGAATCTCACCCTGTAAATAGAAGAAGAAAAAGGCAAGAAGTAATCTGACGAAGCATAAAATATAGAGATCTAAAAATTTCACAGGTCTTGTACCTACTGATAGCCGATACAGAGGAAAAAATGAAAGCGATTAGATGACTAAAGTTGGTCACCACAGTAGAAGTTGCACTAAATTGTAGCTAATCATTCATCAGAAATATATCAGCGAAATGAAACTTAATATAAGATAACAAAGAAAACAAAACTCATAACTCAATCTTCATGGAATCAGGAATCTTCGGATTCCTTTGTATTAATTTTCAAGAGAAAGAAAGTCTCTATTACAATCAGCCAAGAAATGTCCAGCCTCTATTCTCACTTCAAAATGCACATTTATACAAACTTCTAAGCGCTAGAATCTCAATCGTTCCATAAGTTTTCGGTTACAAAAATGGGAAATTTATGCGTTTCACTTCTTTTTCTTGGTCCTCCTTCCTGTGGGCAAAGCACCTTCCTCTCTTTACTCTTCGGTTTCTAAAAATAGAACAAGTAGACATCTGTCATTATTTGACACCAGAAGCCTGCCTTTTCACCTGCTCGATGCAAGTGATGCACCTCTCCACCAACTGGGCTATCAACTTGGAAGGCTCTGCTTGGTCACTCGCTTCAAGAGTGTAACAATTCTTCGCGAGTTGTGGTAAACTTTTTCCCACTTGTCGGTCCTCTGCGATGATGGAGCATAATTGTAAGCTTGGATGTACTAGCCATTTGTCCATTTGGGTCATATCAACCTGGTTGATCTAGGATATCTCCACTTGCTGCTCCTCCATGTTTTCTTTGATGTCCAACAAATGTTTAGCTATATTGATTTTGCCCAGTGTCCCAGCACTACTCTCCTCATCAAGATATAGCAAACCTTTACTTATTAAAGAGAATGTTTCCTCACAAAAATTCCTTACTTCGTTAGCTCTCCCCCTACTTTCTGATATGTTCTGCTCCTAGGCCTTCAACAGAATATTACCTCTAGTTTGTTTCGTGATGGATAATTTTGAGGTGCTTACCATATCTATATTCGTTGTAGCTATAACGACATCTTGGAAAGAGACCTGTGCTGCCTCAGCTTCTCTTTCTCTCGAAGAAATGTTCTCTAATATTTTCTCTATCATCCGTAAATGGCTCTAAATGGTTCTCACCTTTGCCAGCAAGTTTTTTTGAGCTGTAAGTACCTTATGTCAGATTTCGACGGCCTGTGATCTGAACATTTTTATGTCTACAACCTGTTTCTCGCCCACCTCCAATTTCGACTGCAACTCTATAATCTGTTGCCCCTCCTGGCCTACCTGTGTTTGGCTAGTTTGTGTCGACTGGCGCACCTGCTCGAGGTCAGACCTGAGCTTCTTGATTTCACGCAGGTTGACTATTCGGGCTTCCTCAATGCTCCTTCTCACCTTGTCCCTGACATTTGCTTCGACAGTAGCTACCTTAGCTTCCAATTTAATGATTAGGAGGTTTTTTCGTTTCAATTGGGCCGTCAAAGTCCCAATTGAGTATTGATTGGCTGTAGCATAAGCCCCTAGCGTCCTGGCTATCTCCTCTACAAAATTTTCCTCTTTCGCGGCCTTCCCATCTGTCATGATTTTAAATGTTTTAGCTACTACTCCCTCTTTTTGATAAAATCATTGCCTTACCAAGGCCTTTCTTTTCTTGTCAAAGAAAAATTCGTTGGGAGGCAGCTCCTCTACAGAAATAGGCGTCAGTTCTTCATTCAAAATCCATCCCTCGTCAAGATTCCCCTTTATGAACTACAAGGGTGTGACAATAGCAATCGTATTGTCGATTTGCTTGGATTTTTGTTTCGGGGTGACTTCTGTAATCGGCTCGTTTGGCACGAGCAAAAGTGAGTCACCCGATCCCTACACAGGTATCTTTGCTTGGCCTTGGGCTTGCTTTCCTGGCGTGCCCTTTTCGTGGTTTCCTTCCTGCTTCTGGGGGAATTTGGGTCCTAGCTCTGAGGTTCCAGCCTCCCTGGTTTTCCCTTGGTCCTTCTTCCCGCTAGGAATCGAGCCCTTTGCACCTTTGTCTCCCATCTGCTTTGTAACTGGAACCTCTGGGGCTTCACCGTGTAAAATCTGGGGGAGACAACTCTATCGGTGTTCTCGAAATTTCAAAAATTTGGCCATGTCTCCAGGTGGCAAGGCTTGAATCCGGCTTAGGACTCCGCGAAGGACCTCGTGCCCTGAAATATTCATCATGTGGGGAATCCTCGTGTTCATACCTCTTCAGGCTGCAACTTGCCAGGTGATTTCTCACAATCTTACTAGGGTCATGCTTCTTAAACTCAATGTCTACCAGCTTCATTTCTTCCAGAGCCGCAGCCTTGGCTTTGGCATGGCCAAAATATAACAAGGAATATGCACCAATATGAATAGGGAAGGGTGGCCATACCTTTTTCGATACTCCTTTGAGATCCTTCCTTATCCCGCCGAGAACAGACTGTCTGGCGATCTCAAAGCACAATAGCTTATCTGGCAGGAATAGCAGGAGGGCATATGGAGGGACAGAGGTGCCGAAAACTCTGATATACAAAAATTTCACCTCTAGATACCAATCTGCCACACTGCTTAGGCTGGTCGCAATGCTATCTGATAACCTGGGAGGCAGCTTGTTAAGGTCCTAACCCGCACATAGGTAGATCAATGTATTCGGATGTAATAAAGGTCAATATTAATAAGACCTTTCAATAAAATAGAATAAGGCGGA
>JASDQU010193221.1:0-15788 GCA_032191745.1 Picea mariana | reverse complement strand
AAAAGTGTAACGAAATCCTTAGAAGAGGCTTTTATCTCTATAGATGGTAATTTGATAGGCATTGATTGCGGAGGTAATGCCGGGGCATTGATTCAGATGAATATGGAAAAAATCTCACTTGATTTAAATGAAAAAGAGGAAAGAGATTCAGCCGAGATCTCCCAAGTGACTATGGCAGACATAGTCCAAATAGACAAATGTATGATTAAACCAACCACGCAATTATGCTCTATCAACATCATAGACAGATAGATGGAGGACAGGCTGCTGCAATTAGCCTAAGATTGTTACTCTTTTGAAGCCAATTGTCAAGCAGAATCGTCACGGCTGATATCTCGGCTGGTCAAAAGATGTGTCACATGTACCGAGCACACACGAGGACAAGCTTCTGGCACCAAGTAAAGACAGAGAAGAAGAAATGGAGCGATTTCTCTCCTCCCTATCATAGCTGAAAATTTTGCGACGATTGAGATTCTATCTTATTGTAAAACTGTATAAATACACCATAGAAAGAAAGAAACGGGGTTGGACCTTTTTGTGTCGATTGTAACAGAGTTTTTACATTTTGAGAGTTAATACAAAGAAAATCTAAAGATTTTCAATTCCGTCATGACTGTGTTATGAGTTTGTTTTCTTGTATCTCACATCTCGTTTCATTTCATATTCGTATCTGATGATTGATTCACTATAATTTATTACAAACTCTACTATAGCGAATGAATTTTGGTTTTCTATATTGTTTACTATTTTTCCTTTGTACCGGCTATCAGTAGGTGTAAGACCAGTCAACACTTTCAGAACTCTATATATATTTTATGCTTCATCGGGTTATTTCATTACATTTTTCTTCTTCTATTTATACGTGAGATTCTCCCTTGATACGAGCCTTACTCAATAGACATCTAAATGTTTTCTCCCACCTCATACATTTTATTAAAATATAACTCAGTTACGGGAAAGAGCCTTTGATTTGCACCCCGTTTTAGTTATGAAACTATAAACTCTCTTTCATACAACCAAATTGAGACAACACTTTAATTCTCCCTTTGAGGTTTTCTTGTTTTACTGTTCCTCCATGATTGTCCCTGTACCAACACAGCTCAACATCAAACCCGGATTTTCAAATCAAACACACATTGCCTTAAACCTTTTGATACCATTCTTAAAACAACCACTACTCGGGTTGAACTCGAACGTTCTTGGGCAACGATTGAACATGATATAAACATCCAGGAACAATGGGAAGCTAGACAATACCAACACAAAAATCTTCCTTAGTTTCCCTTGCTGAAGGTTGACGTTTCTCTCTTCTCTACCCTTTACCCACTTTCAGATGCCTTAAGTACAGACTCTGGAACAACATCTTTTTGGCGTTGTTGCCGGGGATCGAAGTTACAAAATCTTTTTCCCTGGGAAAATGACATTTGTTTTTCATTGAAAGTGTTACCTTTTGATAGTGAACAAAGAGTACACACCTTTTGTAAGGCTTTCTAATCTTTCGCTTGGCAACTCCACAAATAATAAACTGGCATCTAGTTGAAGGAATACCAGACAAAACCTGGATGGTAAGCAGATTACACCCGTTAACGATCCTGAGAAGATTCTAAAGGTGAGAGGCTCTCTTAAGCCAACCACTGCAGTTTATAAACTGAAACCCCCACAACTGAAGACTAAGAGTTCTTCTGAACCCTCAACTTTGTGCAATACTCTCTTTGACACTAAATATTTGACGTCAAACTTCTCCGAGGATAGGAGTGAGCTTCATTTGACAATCCCCTTAGTACACAAAGGAAAGGACCCCCTTGAAGGTTCGTCGATAGTCGACATACCATATTTTCTTCAGTTCAATTTCCCAACCTCACCTAATCCCGAAGAGTGTGTTACACATTTGGTTTCCACACCCACTGGTTCTCCTGATTTCATCTCTTGCAAATATGAGGAACCAAGCCCTCGCGTTCCTTATCATTCATCATCGGATTTTCCTCTTCACGAAGAAAATAAATATTCCCTTTTAATTTTCCGAAACCCCCTTTACGATTTTCCACTAATAACGATGGCAGCCGTCGGAGGAGGAGGTGGAGGTTTTATAGGAGGAGGTGGAGGGTTTATCAGAGGAGGAGGGGGAGGAGCTCCTATAGGAGGAGCTGGAGGCCAAGGGTCTACCCCCCCTCCCAAAGTGTTTGCGAAAGTTGCAGAAAGATACACTCCCTTGGTGTTTCTCGTTCCTCTACATGACCTTCCGGAAAATTATATAATTTTTTTTCCTAAATTCACTGGGGAAGGAGATCTGACCGCAACTGAACATGTCAATTTATTTGATCAATTCGCAGACATCCTAGGTATTGAACATGAGGATGTATATTCGAGGCTTCTTGTCCAAACCTTCGAAGGCTAGGTCTGAACTTGGTTTCGGAGCCTACCTGCAGCATCTATCTTGTCTTATGATGCCTTGGAAGATGCTTTCCTCAGACAATGGGGTGAGAGAAAAGAACACCTTTATTATTTAACCAAATTTGGGTCTTTAAGAAAAAAGAATTTAGAAATAGTCATGGAGTTTATTCAAAGATTCAACAAACTGTACAACAAAATCCCAGCCGAGGTTAAACCGTCCCAACCCGCGGCCAAAGTAACTTTCGCGGGAGCTTTCGAACCAGATTTTGCACTCCTTTTGCGAGAGAGAAGAGGAGCCACTCTAAACTAAATGCAAGACGACGCTATAGAAATTGAGTCGAATATGATGGCTTCTGGTAAGCTTAAAGCTAAAGTAGAAATGGGAAACCGAGAAACTAAACTCTTTAGATAACAAGTAGGTCCGTGAGGGTCTAATAGATCCACAGATGATAGGGTAGACGAAATGGCCAGAGTAATTAAAGAACTGTCTAATAAAATATCCAGAATGGAGATCGAATAGGCCAAAGCTGATTCTTTCCCCAAAAAGGATTTCAAGAGGAAACCCAACCCCCCGAACCAACAAAAACAGATAAAAAATGGAGATAAAAGAATACAAGCTCCCCTAAAAAGAGAAAATTTTATAGGAGCGAACGATCTTCAAGACTTCGGAGATTCAGATAATGATGTCACAAGCTTTGGTGATGACTGCACACAACCATATCTGACTTGAGAAGATTATGAAAAATCTCTAAACACTCAACAACTGTCGGTTAAGGGTGAAGAAAGTGATCATACTAACCTTTGTGGCTCTCAACAAGAAACTGAAATGATAATGGCTGAGAGCCAACCTAAGTACAACTTAAGATCTAAGAGTAAGCCCATCTCAACTACTCAACCCAAGAAAATCCTCCAAAGAGGTCAAACTTATGAGCCTACTCCGGAAGAGACCTTACTACCCAATAGCAAAACGAAAGTAGTAAACACACAAGAGTCCGAAGTGGGATAGGTTGAGACCCAAGCACAAGAAACCGAAACAGCTAATAAAATTATGCTTTCAACCAAGACCATGAGTTATAAAGCGGTCCAGATGAATAAGTTGAAAAGGAAGGATCCGAAAGTCTCAACCAAAGAAACAGATAAGGTGAGCAGAGCTTTCAGTTTTGAAAACGAGATAAGTAAAATCAAGATGCTAATACCTTTGGTAGAATTAGCAAAAAGCCCCATTTATCGGAAGCAGATTACCAAAGTGATGGGTGTCCTTGAGATAGAAATCCAGTTTGACGTTTTAAACGTGGAAGATGACAAACCTAACATCACTTTTGGTCCACATTTTGAAGGGGCCAAAGACACTATTGCTCCCTTTTATATCACTTTAAATGTATATGATCAATTGGTACATAATTGCATGTTAGACTCTAGAGCCTCCCATAACGTTATGCCTAAGATTATTATGGACAAATTGGGTCTCCAGATCACCAGACCTTACAGAGATATTTACTCTTTTGACTCAAGAAGGGTTAAGTGTATGGGAATGATAAAGGACTTAGTAGTTACCCTGGAACAGGTCCTGGTTAAGAGTATCTTGATGGATGTGGTTATTGCTGATATTCCCCTAAGTGTGGCTTACTGTTGTCTAGGTCATGGGGATCCAAGCTGGGGGGTTCTCTTCAATTGGATATGAAATTCGCCACAATTCCTATGTTTGGTAGGCAATTTACTCGGTTGTACAGAGAAACGAGGTTAGCATATACGGTAAGCGAACCTCAAAACCCAAACAATTTCCCTATTTATATTGAGGATCAAGATTTGGGAAATTGTATCTTATCTTTTGATGATGGTTTAGATGGTTGTCCGGAGGAAAATGATATAGAGCAGGAAGAGTCGAGTTACATGACAGAGGATCTGTGTAGCACTGGTGTCTGGAAAATGTATTTTGATGGTGCCTCATCTTGTGAAGGGGCTGGCGCAGGGGTGCTTTTAGTGGCTCCCGAAGGAAAGTTCGTTGTTCCTTTTTCTTATAGACTGCAGTGGGATATAGATTATACTAACAACGTTTGTGAATACAAAGTGTTGGTATTAGGATTAGAATCTGCCAAGAAGCTAAAAATAAATGACTTAGAAGTATACAGAGATGCAGAGTTAATAGTCAAACAAATAAATCGACAGTACCAAGCCAAGCATCCCCGATTAAGATCATACAGGAATTATGCTTGGGATCTGATGGAAAACTTTTTCTCGTCCATAAATGTCCACTTCATCCCACGCGCAGAGAACTTACATGCTGATGCATTAGCTAAAGAAGCTTCAACCTTCTCTCCTCCCACAACTTTCAAATTGAAGTATCACATAGAAATTAGACATAGATCATCTATACCAGACAATATTCAGCACTGGCAGGTCTTTGAGGATGACGAACAAATTAAGAAGTTCCTTGAAGCAGTAGGTGAATTCTCTGAAACTCATGCAGACCAAGAAAATCAAAATGACCCGATATGGATCATACAAGAGGGGGAGGATCCTAAAGCTATCCGAGACAAAATCGGGGATCATTGTATGCTAGTCCTTAAAAACAACCAGATTCCGAAAGGATTGATTCCTTTAGAAAGACTTTTTAATCAAAACGACATACCTGTAAAATCCACTTTACAACCCCAACCAGAAGAAGTGGAGGATTGTGATATAGGAACCGAAGAAGAATCCAGGATGGTAAAAATATGCAAGTTCCTCCCTCCCGAAATAAAAAGTAAGTATAAAGACCTACTGAGACAATATAAGGATGTTTTCACCTGGTCTTATGATGAGTTAAAGACATACGACACTTCTGTAATTGATCATAAGATACCTCTAAAGCCTGGGGTCAAACCATTTAGGCAAAATCTTAGAGAGATCAACCCCATTTTGTTACCTGTGATCGAAAAAGAAGTTAAGAAACTTTTAGACGTGAAAATAATAGTACCTCTGAGATATTCAGATTGGGTAGCAAACCTGGTCCCGGTCAGGAAAAAGAGTGGGGAAATCACACTGTGTGTGGATTTCAAGAATCTAAATAAGTCATCTCTCAAGGACAACTATCCGCTACCCAAAATGGGCCATGTGTTAGAAAAGGTAGTTGGAGCCAATCGAATGTCTATGATTGACGGGTTCTCTGGTTATAATCAAATCACCATGAATGTACAAGATAGAGAAAAAACCGCTTTCACCACACCATGGGGTACAATCATGTATGATAAAATGCCTTTTGGTTTGATGAATTCAGGGGCCACATTCTAGCGCGCTATGGACATCGCTTTCATCGGTGAAAGGGATAAGTTTGTAGTCATTTATCTCGACGATTTGACGGTTTTCTCTAAAACCAACGAAGAACAATTGATACATCTTAAACAGAATTTCGAAAAATGCCACAGGTTTGGTCTATCTTTAAATCCAAAGAAATCACATTTCACCATGCGGGAAGGTAAGATTTTGGGTCATATTGTATCTAGGGATGGAATCAGGATTGGTCCTAAGAGGATTGAAGCGATAGATACTATAAATATTCCCAGAAATGTAAAAGAGATTCAATCTTTCTTATGAAGAATAAATTTTTTACGAAGATTTATCTCGAATTTCGCTAAGATTGTAAAATTGATCATAGGTATGTTGAAGAAGTACAACGAAGTAAAATGGACAACCAAGGCCAAAGCATCATTCGCACATATTAATAAAGTCATAAGCGAGGAACTTGTGTTAGCGAGCCCAGACTATCTAAAAGATTTCCTGATTTTCTCATTTGCCTCCGAACACACTATTGCCGCGGTGCTCCTACAAAAGAATGAAGAAGGTTTTGAACAACCGATCGCTTTTTTCAGAAAGAGCCTTAGAGACAAAAAACTGAAGTATGATATAATAGAAAAACAAGCGTACACCATGGTAAAAGCATTAAAAGCATTCAGAACGTATGTACTACACTCGAAGATAATTGCGTACGTACCTACCAGTTCGGTGAAAGATACTTTGGTACAACCAGACAACGATGGAAAAAGAGGGCGATGGCTCGCCAAAATCCAAGAATTTGATCTAGAATTCAAACCAACCAAATTGATAAAAGGACAAGGCCTGGCCAAACTCTTAGTTGAGTCGAATTTTAGAGCCCTAGGTATCAATTGCCTACAGGAAGGCGATGAAGACATAAACCTAAACGAGATGGATGAGCAAACAAACCCAAACAAGATTGAAGAGAAGTTCATATCATCAGGCTTGTACAGAGACATAATATCATACCTACTAACTCTAAAATTCCCAAATGAGTTATCACCATCAAAATTCAGAACTTTAAAACTTCATGCAATTAAATATTATATCATCAAAAGTCAGCTATATTGGAAATATCCACTCGGGTTCCTATTAGTCTGTTTAGTCGAATCAGAAACTCAATGGGTTATAGACGAATTTCATGAGGGAGTCTGTGGGGGGCATCATGCTTGGAAAGCTACATCTTACAAGATCCTAAGGGATGGGTAATAATAGCCAAAAACTTTTTCGGACATCAATGCCAAAGTCTGAGCCTGCAACCCTTGTCAACTATTTGCAGGTAAACAGAAGCTCTCGACACTGCCTTTAGTCCCAGTCAAAGTTGAAGCCCCATTTCAACAATGGGGTCTAGACTTCATAGGCGAGATTAATACCCATTCTAGTGCTCAACACAAGTGGATCTTAACTGCAATAGATTATTTTACTAAATGGGTGGAAGCCATTCCAACCAAACGAGCAACAGACTCGGTGGTAATCAATTTCTTAGAAGACAATATTTTGTCTAGATTTGGTTGCCCCCCAAAGATAGTTACTGACAATGACCAAGCCTTTAAATCCATGGCTATGATCAACTTCTGTCAGAAATATAACATTGTTCTTGACCATTCCACAACATATTACCCCCAGGGAAACGGATTGGCCGAGTCATCTAACAAGAGCCTGGTAAATATAATCAAGAAAGTATTGGATGAAAATAAGAGGTCTCGGCCCGTGCACTTAAAATACGCATTGTGGGCGAATTGCATAAGCACAAAAAGGTCCATTGGCATTTCACCTTTTCAGATGGTATATGGGAGATATGCTATGTTACCTATAAATCTAGCACTTCCAGTGATGAAGTTAACACAAGATCAAAATGAAGAACCCAATCATGTCACCAGAAGAATAAATTAGCTAATTGAGGTTCAACAACATAGAGTCGAAGTAGATGAAAAGATGCAGAAGTACCAAGATGACATGAAGGCATTATTCGACCGCAGAGCAAAGGACAAAGATTTCCTCCCAGGTGATTTAGTGTTAAGGTGGGATGCAAGAAGGGAAGAAGCAAAAAAACATGGTAAATTTGACCACCTCTGGTATGGACCATTCAGAGTCTCAGCTCTGGAAGGAAAAAATTCCTTCCTACTGGAAAATACAGACGGTGAAATCCTCAATGCCCCTGTCAACAGGCGTTATTTCAAGCATTATATGACATAACAGTCGCCTAAAAAAAATAAAAATAAAAAAGAAATTTTGTATACTTATATATATATATATATATTTTTCATTTACGTATTACTTTTTGATTTTCCTTTTCTTTCATGAACTTTTGACACCTTTCGGATAGCCCCGATAACCTTCATATTTTCCTCTTATAGGACTCCAGTTGCACACAAAAACAAGCAGGAGAAGTAAAACAAAAGTTGGTGTCAGAAATAAAGTGGCTTAAACAGGTGATACCTAAGATTTTTATATTGTGCAAAGAAATTGAAACAAAAAGGTAAAGATGAGAGTTCCTAAAGGACACGTTCTAAAGGCCTATTAGAGTAAACCAAGGTAACCTCATTAAAACAACAACTTCATCTGAACTGATAAATAATAGAGTTGTTTCTTTGTTTGATCGTCTACGAAAAAATAAGACAAATTAAACGATTCACTCAAATTAAAAGCAGTCAGCCGAAGTAAAGTACCGCCGAAAAATATCTACAAGAGTCAGTTTTGAATTTTTGACCTCTGTATTTTCAGTCAGTAAGTCACTACTTGTCACCCTTTCTATCTTCAGGTTTACCTTTTAAAAAGTCACCATCTTTCCTTTTCATATAAGAAGGGATAAGAGTTTTCGTTTCAACCTCGTGAGCTTCAAAGCAGATTGTGGAAAGAAAGCGGGTCTTCACAACTACTTGATCCCGTGCTAAACGAAGGGATGCTTAAAGTGATCCTAACTTTCCTAGGTTTTCAACAATATCAAAGGATTGAGGCTTGCTCAAAAAGAATTCCCTAAAAAAGTTATTTCCCCCTTTTTCCCTGAGAACGAAGGTGTCGTGAAGGTCAAGGGAAGGTTGGTACCGAGTAATCAAAGTAAGTTGACAGACCTATAATGCAAAATATTACACAGATATCAGCCCTGATACAAACTGATTGCCCCCATATCCATGCTCTAAAAATAAAATTATAAGACAGGTGGTGAAATGAAATTCAGAAATGATTGCCCCCATCTAGTCCAAGAGACAATGAAAGGAAATTCAGAAATGATTTCCCTCGTCTCAGCATTTAAATGCATACATATATTTCGATGTGGTGAAAGGAAATTCAGTAAAAGGGGCCAGATAACTTCACCGGGGTACTGAACATGCTCACTGGCAGTGAAACAATATCTGAGATATCTATAAGGCTATTATACATAAATATCACTCTACTCCGGTAACCAATTCTTTTTAAAACCTGATTTACATCCCAAGTTCAGACGAGACTTCCCAATTAAAAACATATAATCTTCTTCTTTTGATGCAAGCTGATAGCCACAAGATCTGTTGGGTCTCCTAGAATTGTTTTGATTGTCTTAAGGCAGACCTGAATTCAGTAATGGGAAAGGGAAATTCGTGAAAGGGACTACAGCTAAGTTTAAAAAGAGTATCTGAGTTTGAAAAATATTTTCAAGGTAAAAAACGAAGCCTCTTTCCCCCTTCGATACCCTGTCCTCAGGAACCTTTTCGCCTTTTGAAGCTATTGACTCCATTTACCCAATATTGGCACGTGGTCTATTTTTCTTCCCGTCTTAGAAGAAAACGAGATCCCTAGTTGGAGCCTATGTTGGAGTCGCCTTTGTTTTTTCTAGCCCGTCTCAAATTTCATGTCTTAATGCTCGAAATCAAAAGATGGTTTTCGTTTTTTCCAGCTGTGGTTTCAAAATCTCTGAAATCTTATCACGCAAGCAACGATAATTATTGTACTCTCGAGGTGAGTTCTAATTTTCGTAAATTTTTTTCCCTTTTGTTCTACAACGAGATTTCGTAGGTTGGATGCTATAAATCACGTAGTTCACAAGTCCCGAGCAACGAAACGACGAAATCGTTTTAAAATTTCACCCAGGGCAGTAATGGGAGTAAAGTTTTCCTAAATCATGATTAAACATCATCGGGTTTTCGTGCCTCAACATTCATTAAATCCAAAAGTTTATTGTCGTAACCCCGATAGTCGAAACCATGAGGTCCTTATTTTAGTAACCTGTGTCAAGGTCAAAGGTAAAAGATAAACCATGGTAAATTTCTGTCGGCAATTCTCCACTCGACGTTTTCTTTTTAAAAAGTTACACTGTCTAAGATCTGACTCGCGAAATCACGATAAGGATATGAATGTAATTAATTAATCACTTAATCCAAGTTTATCTTCTCTTTTAATTAAAAAGTATTATCGCGATCTCGCGGTTTCGCAGCTCGGCATGCAAACTTCCCGAAAACTTACCTTCGGAGTTCCGAGTCGCGATATGGAAAATATAAATAATTACGTAATTAATTAAGTGCCTAATCACAATTATGTTTTTATTGACCAAAATCAATCATCGCAGTTTCGGGGGTTAGAGGTTCAAAAGGTTAAAGAAAAATTCCCGAAACAACGAGTACCGAAAGATTAATTAACGTTGGTAAAACCAGATTAATTAAGCTAAATCAATATATCCCATGTTTTGATGCTTGCACAGTTTATGAAGCAGTCTAAATCCTTCCTTACGCCAACTGACATTTCGAACCACCAAAATTTATGGCATTAATTAGGAAATAGGGAAAATCGACGAATAAAGATCGGGTTTTTATGGCTAAATTTATTTCTAAACATGATTTGACCGATCTCTTCCAAAAAGTACTGAGTTTTCGAATATATATAGAACTGTTATTCATTATAACAAATGCATTTCTATATTATGCAGAGCACACTTTCTCAGTGAGCTAACTTCTGTATGTATACATATTTTTATCGCAGAAGAGCTAAAGCAGGATCTCCAGTCATGGCCCACGAAAATCATCCAAAGCCAGTGTTGAGATTTCGGGACAAGGTTTGGACAACGTCGCTGATACTTCACCTTGAAGTGTCGACTCGATCCCGAACTGGTCGTTTGTTTCTGATGTTCTGCAGGCCGAATTAGTGGATTATTCCGATGATTCCAGCGACAATGAAAAAGATGACATAACCACCAAGTATAAGATCGTCATTCAATCTGGAATGCATAAAGTAGCAGCCAGGCCACGACTACTGCCATATTATGAGCCATATTATGATATGGTTCAATGGGCATTAGACCATGTGGACATACCAACCAGAACCATCCTGAATGAGCGGAAGGTCACCATCGGGACTTTCAGACCTGAACATCTACAAGCCATGTAGAAGTTGCCCACAACGTCTAACTTTACATATGGTGCCGAATTCTTGGACGAGTTCAAACAGAAGGAATGTGTGCAGTATGATAAAACCATGTCTATCTTAATAAAAGATTGGGTTTCTCACTCTGCAAAGTTCAGGGCAGACAGTCATGGTATATATTCAATAGCTTCCTTAGAACCGCAGTACAAGTATGTAGCTATGATGACATGCAGATTATACGGGAGAGAGGGCACCTCACATTTCTTTCTTCCATGGGTGCCTTTACTATTTCGAGTCGCCGAAGGTTGTTCCTTCGACTGGGCGAAAATGTTGTCTGATAGCTTGACCAGTCGGGTCACAGAGTATCGGGCGCAGAAAGAAAGCGGAAAAATTGCTTCATTTTTTATGTCTGCATACATTATGGACGCCGTTTTCTTTCTAACACCTTTTCCATTAATGAGATGGAGTTGGACTCCAGCAGAAGACGAGCCTATCCACGTCTATCATGCGAAATTATGGGAAAACAAAGCGGCAGATTTCGTGTATGAAATATTCAACTGGGTGATGGTGCCTCTGCATGTCACTATTTTCGGTCACCCGCCACCCAGGATCTCAGACAGTATAGTGACGAATTTGAGCATCATAGTTGACTGGTATGTAGAAGCCGAATTCTCATATCTCAAATTTTTCGGGGCTTCTGTTCCCCCACAGGCATTGCCATTATTCATTCCCGACAAGATGTCTTGTCGTGAGGTTGCCAGACAAATAGTAATAGGTGGCATCAACAAGGAGCTTAAGGGATACTCGAAGAAGGTATGGCCACCTTTTCCTGTTCATTTAAATTCATATTCTTTATTAGATTTCAGGCATGCTAAAGCTGAGGCAGCATCCCTGGAAGACCTAAAGTTTTTTCCTTATTGAATACAAGAAGCACGATCCGGAAAGGGTCGTGGGTAATCATTTGGCCAGTTGTGGGCTCAAGAGATTTGAGCACGAAAATTCACCCTCGGATGACATTTTCCGAGGCGCAAGATCTTATGTTGAGATTTTAGCTCGGATCCAAACATTGGCACCTGAAGAGAGGGCTGATATTCTGAGATTCCAAGAACATAGACCCAGTTGTCTTCTCGCAGTATTATGGGGTGAGAGGCTGAGTACAACGGAGGTGAAACAAAAAGATCCCGAAGGCTCCAAGGATGCTACTCCCGGTCAAGAAAAACACCAGGACAGGGAAGAACAAACTAAGAGTCCGAAAGCAGAGATAAAGACTCCCGACCCGCCGAAGAAGCAGAGTCTGGTTACTACTCCAGGACCATCAGCGAAACAAATTGGAGATCTTATCACATCGGTTACTCCCTTGCAATCGAATCAGGGAAATATTGACGCATGGTGGATATTCAATGAAGAGTTGAGGCCTATTAGGGTGGAAGAGCTCCCTCCAAATCAGTTCTTCTTCGATAAGAAAAGAAAGGCGATGGTAAAGAGAGAGTTCTACCAGGAAGGGGAATCGACAATCAAGAAATACAAAGTTATGACTGATGGGAAGGACAAGAAGAATGAACAGTTCGCTACAAAAATAGCTGGGACATTAGGTGCATATGCCACAATGAACCAATTTTCAGTCGGGGTTTTGAAAAACCAGCGTAAACGAAAAAATCACCTCATCAAGACCCTTGAAGCCAGACTAGCCTTAGCAACGAAGACTGCCAAAGACCAGGCGAGTGTAGGTATAGAGAAAGAAGGGTTGGCCGATAAAAGTGAGATAGAGCTGCTCAAGACTAAGCTCGAACAAGCGCGGCTGGTGGTTTAGGATGGTCAGATGAAAACGAGCTAACAAAAAGATTTGATCGAACAATTACAGGCTAGGGTGGAAATCGCCGAAAGCAAAGTGATAAATATCGGGATGTTCCAATCTCAGGTGATGGAGATTCAGAGCAGAGTCTCTACGACCCTATGAAATTTACTCGCCAAGGTAGAGGCGATTCGAGACAACTGCTTGCTGGTTAATCAAGTTTTGTAGAATTTAACTGCTAGAGAAAGGGAAGCTGGAGCAACACGGGTCACCTTCCAAGAGGCTGTGATAGCCACAAACAATAGAGATTCGAGAAGTACTTCCAGGTTCACCATTTCGGAGCAGACTAGAGGAAACATTCTATTGAAAGAATGGGAGCACAGCATCTCGGAAGGCAAGCTGCAAGCCAAAAGAGTAACGAAATCCTTAGAAGAGGCTTTTAGCTCTATAGATGGTAATCTGCTAGGCATTGATTGTGGAGGTAATGTCGAGGCATTGATTCAGATGAATATGGAAAAAATCTCACTTGATTTAAATGAAAAGGAGGAAAGAGATTCAGTCGAGATCTCCCAAGTGACTATGGCAGACATAGTCCAAATAGACAAATGTATGATTAAACCAAGCGTGCAATTATGCGCTATCGACATCATAGACAGACAGATGGAGGACAGGCTACTGTAATTAGCCCGAGATTGTTACTCTTTTGAAGCCAATTGTGAAGCAGAACAATCACGACTAATATCTTGGCTGGTTGAAATATGTGTCACCTGTACCGAGCACGCACGAGGACAAGCTTTTGGCACCAAGTAAAGATAGAGAAGAAGAAATGGAGCGATTTCTCTCCTCCCTATCATAACTGAAAATTTTGCAACGATTGAGATTCTATCTTATTGTAAAACTGTATAAATACACCATAGAAAGAAAGAAATGGGGCTGGACCTTTTTGTGTCGATTGTAACAGAGTTTTTACATTTTGAGAGTTAATACAAAGCAAATCTGAAGATTCTCAATTCCGTCACGACTGTGTTATGGGTTTGTTTTCTTATATCTCACATCTCGTTTCATTTCATATTCGTATCTGATGAATGCTTCGCTATAATTTAGTACAACCTCTACTATAGCGAATGAATTTTGGTTTTCTATATTGTTTACTGTTTTTCCTCTGTACCAGCTATCAGCAGGTGTAAGACCAGTCAACACTTTCAGAACTCTATATATATTTTATGCTTCATCGGGTTATTTCCTTACATTTTTCTTCTTCTGTTTAGACGTGAGATTCTCCCTTGATAGAATCCTTACTCGATAGACAACTAAATGTTTTCTCCCACCTCATACATTTTATTAAAATATAACTCAGTTACGGGAAAGAGCCTTTGATTTGCACCCTGTTTTAGTTCTGAAACCGTAAACTCTCTTTCATATGACTGAATTGAGACAACACTTAAATTCTCCCTTTGAGATTTTCTTGTTTTACTATTCCTCCATGACTGTCCCTGTACCAACACAGCCCAACATCGAACCCGGATTATCAAATCAAACACACATTGCCTTAAACCTTTTTGATACCATTCTTAAGACAACCACTACCCGGGTTGAACTCGAACGTTCATGGGCAGCGATTGAACATGATATAAACATCCAGGAATAGTGGGAAGCTAGACAATGCCAACATAGAAATATTCCTTAGTTTCCCTTGCTGAAGGTTGACGTTTCTCTCTTCTCTACCCTTTACCCACTTTCATATGCCTAGACACTATACTTCTAAGCCTTAAGTACAGACTCTAGAACAACAGATCCTTTGGAGATCTTGAGGAATAGATGGCTTAGATGTTTGAACATCTAGTGAGCATAGTTGTGCAATAACACCTTGATGCCCCTTTTTCAATAATTTTGTCATGCCGTTAGAGCTTATCACCTTACCGGGTTTCCCTGTGATACCTCTTAACTCAATTTCTTTTCCTTTCAATGAAAATTTCATGAAAANATTAGTATATCATCAAAAAATACTAACAAAAATTTTCGAAGGAAGGGATTGAAGATGGAATTCATCAACCCTTGGAATGTGGAAGGAGCATTTGTAAGGCCAAAAGGTATGACCAAAAATTCATAATGGCCTTCATGAGTTTGGAATGCTGTTTTTGGGATATCTTCTTCCTTCATTCTAATCGGATGATACCCTGAACGAAGATCCAATTTTGTGAAATAGATTGATCCATGTAGTTCATCTAACAATTCATCAATGACGGGAATAAGAAACTTATCTTTAATAGTGATATTGTTGAACTCTCTATAATCTGGACACATACACCATGAGCTATCTTTCTTGAATACCATTACCACTAGTGCAGAGTAAGAACTTTGGCTAAGTCTAATAATGCTAGCCTCTAACATTTCTTCAACCATGCGCTCAATTTCACTCTTCTGGGCATAAGGGTATCTGTATGGCCTGATGTTAGGAGGAAAATTCCTAGGAATTAGGTGAATTTCATGATCATGATTTAGAGTGGGTGGAAGACCTTTGGGAATATCTTCAAATACTTTGGAATTCTTATCAGTGATCCCTTGGAGATCTTGAGGAATAGATGGCTTAGATGTTTGAACATCTAGTGAGCATAGTTGTGTAATAACGCCTTGATGCCCCTTTTTCAATAATTTTGTCATGCCATTAGAGCTTATCACCGTCCCGGGTTTCCCTGTGATACCTCTTAACTCAATTTCTTTTCCTTTCAATGAAAATTTCATGAAAATTAAAAGCCACTGTTCCTAATGATTGTAACCATTGGATTCCTAGTACAACATCAGCACCAACCATGGGTATAGCAATCATTGGACTATTCATTACATATTCCCCCATAGTAATATTGATCTTATTGCATTTTCCTGAGCAATTGATAGTTCCTCCATCTGCACTCATTACCAACCATGGGTATAGCAATCATTAGAATATTCATTACATATTCCCCCATAGTAATATTGATCT
>JASDQU010193218.1:7160-17419 GCA_032191745.1 Picea mariana | reverse complement strand
GCAGGCTGGCAGCTAGATGGCTCCTCAGGAATTAATGAGGGATGGGGAGGTGAAGCGCCCATCCATAGAGCCATCATGACTGACCAGTGCGAGGGAAATCGTGCCACACACAACCTTGCAAGAGGATAAGGCGTGGGGTAGAAGCGATTGGGGGCAGACACGAGGGGAGGAAGAGAACTCTGGAAATATGTAGAGTGAGTGATATCAGAGAGGAAGGAGAGTAACCTTCGCTCCTGGTCACTGGCAGACAGAGACGCAGTCTCACAACATCGTGGTCTCAGCTCGGGGGTGGCTAGTGGTAAATCCGCTGGGAGTCGCTGGGCCTACGGTTGGGTGGAAACGAGCACCCCTCTCAGCAGTTGCTTAACCTCTGGTGTTACCCTATGATAAGTGTTTTGCCTTTGGCATCTTGAAATATATGTATTCTGATAATTATGCTCATAAGCTGTGAAACTGTGAATGATTTCATTATAAGAATGTCAGTATGGTGTTTTGATCAGTACTAGTAGTTGTATTTTTGTATGGAAAGACTATGTATGGCTTATGTCCTCATGAATCATTATTTACATGCGTACTGATCTAATTCAGACTTCATGATTGGTTCTCGGGAGGACGATACCCTTATCAGCCTCAGATAGTACCCTGGGTGAACCTCCCCATAGAGATACCCTCTCTGAAAAGCCCATCAAGAACCGGGGAAGAGAATGTGAAGGCGTAAGGCCTTAGTAAACCTGCACAAGGAGGAACGATCCTCTTGAAAACCCGATATGGCAGTATAAGGATGAAGTATCGAATCGACAGACGAGATCCCGTCGGGAGATCTTGGGTCACTCACGCCCGTCAGATCAGAAGAAGAAGCAGAAAGGTTAAGTACCTTATCCCTGATAGGTGTTGATCGACGGACGAGATTCCATCGGGAAATCTGTGGTCACACCCGACCGTTAGATTGGTAGGAGAACGTAGGGTGTTAAACGCCTTACCACTTGGTTTCTCTATGTCTTTGTGGGTAGCGAAGAGATCGGGATCGTAGATCCCCAAGGTCCATAAGAACATCTGGACCGTTGATTTTCCACGACCAGGAAGTCGTGGAAGAACGCACAAGTTAGGAACCTGTTTGAGCTGTCATATCTCGGCTGAAAAACCCGACAGCTGTTGGATCTGTCAGGAGTTACTCGAGGGTTAAAACCCCAGTGAATAGGGGCGAAAGCCCCGAAATAGATCTGAGCCGTCCGAATGACGGAGGCCACGTGTCGTAAGATTACCCATTTCAGGGAATCGGGAATCGCGAACTCAGAAGTCCTGGTGACGAGAGTTCAGGATTTTCCATGGCGAAAACCCCATAATAGAACTGAACCGTCTGAATGACGGAGGCCACGTGTCGTAAGATTACCTATTTTGGGGAATCGGGAATCACGAACTCAGAAGTCCTGATGACGAGAGTTCGGGATTTTCCATGGTGAAAACCCCAAAATAAATCTGAGCCGTCCGAATGACGGAGGCCACGTGTCATAAGATTACCCATTTCAGGAAATCGGGAATCGCGGGATCAAGAGTCTTGGTGACGAAAGGTCGTGACTTACCATGGTGGAAATCCCGGGATAGATTTGGACCGTCCAATTTACGGAGGCCACGTGTCGAGAGATTAACCACATCGGGAAACCGGGGATTGAGAATTTGGGAGTCCCTTGATTGAAAGTTCGGACTCTCGTGATGATAAATCCCGATGAAGGGACGAGATTCTTTCGGAGGATCTCAGGGTCTATCACGACTTTCAGATGAGAGGAAGAGACGTCAAATTTAAGCCAGGGTGCGAAGACGCCTTAGGATAAGCGGCAAGTAGATCTAGACGGCCAGAGTCCACCCGCCCAGATCTACGACTGAGGTTTCATTCCGGAGCCCCCTTGTTGTTCTGCTTTTAGCGGTGGGGGGGGGGGGGTCCGGAATAGTGTGGCGTGTGAAGTGGGGCCCCCTCCTGTCCTGTTGACTACTGTGTCGCATTCCCCCTTTGCCACCTGTACTCCACTTAACCGTGCGACGGGGCCTGTTCTCATTGGCTATTCTCCAGCCCTGTTGGGATTCGTTCCTATTGGCCATTTGCTAACCCTGTAGGGGTTTGTCCCTATTGGACGGTCGCTAGCCCTGTCGGGGTTCGGTGGTTGCAAAGTCGAACGATTCAACATCACTGTAGCGCCGAGGCGCGAAATGCAAAGAGGCACTGCGATTATTTGAACTATGACCATGACCCGCGACCACATGGGAACGGGGAGAGAGAAAGAGCTAGCTTGCGCTAGGCCTCCGTAGGTAATTCAGGGGCTCTGAATCAGTAGAAGACCAGAAAAATTCGATTGAGGTAGTGGGTATGTGACAAATATTTTAACTTATGCTCCTAGAATGAACTTAGGTTTTCAAGAAAAATATAGGAGAGCCAAGGTTTACAAAACCCTCTCTTCCTTGAAGTTTTAATGTAGCTTCAAAACTAATGGTTGGATACTAATAGATTTACCATGGAGGTATTAGGTTAGCATCCCTTTAGTGCCCTTAGGAATAATCATACAAGGAATTGATAAAAGGAATAATCGTTAGTTTTTCTTCATATAAAAAGGAACAATCATCATATATCAAAACAATGAAGTAATAAGGGAATGTTCACCTTTAATGACTTCAAATGCTAATTTTTATAGGGTCATTGTTGTCTTGTTCATTGTTTTCGTGGTCATCATCACTTTCATCATTATCATCATCGTCATCATCATTGTCTTCATCATAATTGTCCCAGTCATCATCATCATTGTCAACATCATCAACATTTCCATTTTCATGATCATCATAATATTGTCATTGTCATGATAATTTTCATCATTGTCATGATCACCATTACCATTGTCACCACCAATAATCAACATTGTCATTGTCCTACCCCTCCTCATCATCGTCATTGTCATCATAGTTATTGTCAATGTCGTTTTCGTCGTCATTGTCATCACCATAGTCAACATTGTCATTTTCATCGTCATTGTCATCATCATCATCGTCATCGTCATTGTTATGTGGTTTATTAAGGTTAGGTTTTATTAAGGTTATAGGCTAGGTGTTAGAAGTTATAAATTAGTAGTGATATATAATATATTATTTATATAATATATATTATTTGTGTTATAACAAAGCATAAAATCAAAAAACATAAATAAAAAATAAAACACAAAAAAACAAAAAACAAAATGCAAAACTTAAAAAACAACAAAACACATTAGATCCCGCACGTATTCAATAGAGGCCAAAAAAAAATAGAGCCCATGTTATTCGATAGAGGAGGATTCGACGACGATGGAGATAGAGAAACCTCACAACTCCAACCCACAGTGATAGAGGAGGCCCTATAGAACCTGCGTCATTCGATAGAGGAGGACCCGATAGCCTCATTCGATAGAGACAAATAAACTCACAGCTCCGACCCACAGTGATAGAGGACACCCTATCCGGCCACTATCCCACAACAATCGCGCCGTGGAGTGGAGACATTCAAGATCTGAACTTGCTGCCAAAAATGGTAAATTATTTCTGTCATTTTCACCCTTTTTTACCCTCTTAGTAGGGTTTTTAGGTAGATATATATGGATTCAGAACATGAAAGGTGAAGTCTAAAATGGATTTTCGACTATGGAGCTCTTAATGGCTATTACCCTCAACGACCTAATTGGAATTTTTTAAATTGAGGGTTTGCAAACCCTAAGCCTGTCGTGTGAACCGTACTTCTCACCATTCTTCCACATTCCACATTGAACATTTCTTATTAATGCAAAATGTAGAGGTCTCTCATATTGGTTCAGGATTCTGCATCATGAAACTCCACCTCCCACATTCCCTTGAAACTTCGCCTCCCGCACTCCATATCCACTACTTTGTTGGTATGTAGAATGTAAAATCCCAAGAACAATTCCAATTTCCCCTCGCCTTCACATTCTCACATTCTTAAACACTTTGTAAGTGAGGAACTAGAGGATAATCTTAAATTGAAGAGGAGAATAGTTGAGTTGCAAGTTGCATTGAATATCAATCCCTTATTTACACAACCATTGGCCATTAAAGGAACTAAATAGAATATGAAGGAGACTTCCAAGAAGTATACTAAGGAAAATGTATCCCAAGAAGTAATATGTGGATTTAGAAAGACTGCTTTGTTATTTGAGCTCTAGGAGCTGGTAAATAAATCTTCCTTTCTTATTTGAAGGATTCTTTATTTGAAAGAATATTTCAAACTTGAACTTTAGAAGGACATGAATTTCAATGAGAAATATGTATAAAATTTAACTATAAAATTAATTGATATGAATGAGCACAAGAGCTACAAAGATAATCTTCCCTTGTATAAGATGTTGAAGTGGATAAGTGATGATTGGGATAGTTATATTGATATTCTACAATAATTAATACCAACATGCAAAGTGTTTTAGGAGAGGAGAAGACAGATATTCTTTAATTTATTTGACTCTATAAAAGGGTTAGAGGGGCCCTACATTATGCAATATGACAAAGTTTTTACTAAAGAAGATTTTGAAGCAGGATTAAAAGTTGCCAAGATCTCCTTGGGAGAAGAATTTGATGGCCTTACAAGCTTTCCTAGGGCAGAGATATTTAGATGCACACTAAATTTGTTATAGGCAATTTCAAGCATACCACTATTGTTTGGGAGCAAAGCACCTCCAATTATATTAATTTTTTGTACTTTAGATTTTTCCTTTTTGATGCTTTTTACGAAACTAAACTACATCCCTTTTATATTGAAACTTTGAGTGGGATTGCAAGTGAAAAGTTTCGGTCAATAAATCTATAGAAGTATCCTCAAAATCCTCTTGAAGTAGTTATGACAATTAGGTTTAATGAAGCAATCATGGCATTATGAAGTTTCATTTAATCAACGTTCTTGGAAAGGAGAAGAGTTCATATTCCAACAATTTTTTCTCCTCTCAATTTTGTAAGATCCCTCTATGACTTTCCCTTCCTTTATGTCTCCTTCTTGAGTTTTACCTTGCATTTTTCATATGTGATTGCACAATGAAAACTAGGTATTGAATAACTTTCCTCCTTTTATGTCTTTAGGATTTCCCTATTGTTCTAGGTGCATATGAGTCCCATCCTAGCTCTTGAAAGAAAAGACATTTGATTTATTTGTTTAAGTATTAGTCATAGGATTTTTGTTGAGGATTTTGTTCACATTTGGGAACTTTTTGTTTGAATTCAACTCTACAAATAACTATTTAAGTGCCATTTAAGTAAATCTCATCTATGGTCTTCACCTCATATATAGTAAGTCAACAAGGTGAAGCCCCCATGATCCTTATGAGTATTCAAGATGTGTATGGTGGTCTCTATAATCATAATAGTTTACTATGTTAGAAATGATGACATTTGATTCAATGTTGTATAGGTGTACTAAGTGAACTATGACATTTGCATGGTATTTTTAAATTTTGGGTCATTTTGCAGTACTGCACAAATAGTAATCTATCAAGAAATTATTTCTTTGCTTAAAACCTTTTGCTCCTTCCCATAGCTAGTTTTCATCGAAGTTGAATTTCTTGCATTTCATTTTCCTCTTGCATGGTTTAAAAAGTCGAGTCAAAACGCCATCAGTTTCACAACCACTCCTTTGAGTAACAACAACCTAAAATCAAGCGCTAATTAAAATTTATCTAGCAAATTTTCTAAGGCTCTTCAAACCCATCTTAGCTTAGGTGTAGAGCTTTGGAATAGGATTGTGAGAATAACTTTCCAAAGATGCTAAAAAAACATAAAGCCTTGATTTAGGGAGTGAAATCCAGTTGCTATATCATTGACTTTGGGAAGCCCTTCTAACACAAGGGTCAATGACGAGGTCGCATTGGGGCCCTAAGAGTAATCAACCCTGCTTTGTTGGTCTTGGTGTCGACTGTCGACTGTCCCCCCTCTGCTTTGGTATAGTAGGTGGTACCATAGAGGCCATAATATTTTAGACTTCCTACACAAGGTGACAACACAGGGAATGTGGTATTGTACCTGGGATCGACGTTGGCTAGACTCACTCGGAGTCCTTGGAGGGTTGCCCAATGCTCGGTGAGATAACTTGCACCAAGGTGTTAGTTCATTAAGCAGGTTGTCAACGTAACTTTCCCACCCGCCGAAACTCATCCCCTTCGCGCATCGATTCCGCGATGTTGGATTCCATCACCAACTAGTGCTTCTTTGTGAGAAGGTTTTTTTGCATGCTTGACTCCTAGATTAATTAGCGTGTGTTGTTTTTTCTCCTTAGTTGGCCTTAGGATTGATTTTGTGTCTAATGGCATCCATTTCGGGTTAATTCCTCATTTTATCAATACAAAATATGGATACAATTAAAATAAAAGGTAATAAAGAGGTAACAAATAGCTCATACCTAACTACATCTTATAATTCTCCAACATTGTTCTTTACACTTAGTGCAACAAACACCAAATGGAATGGTTTACACAAGGTCAATGGAGAATTTTATTGGAAAATTCAAAATATTATCATAAACCCACATCTCACATATTTGTACATGCACCATAGATTCACAATCTTTCATGAAGAAGTCCARGAGAAATGYCTCCATGCTAAATTGTCCACATCAGAATTGTCCACTACTTCCGAKGGATTGTAACCAGGAGTGAGGGGTGCTATAGATGAAATTATATCCYAGGAATCCATCRGAGTCGACGGTTCCTTAATCCAAGTCTTGGTTTTCATTTTATGCTCAATTGAAAATCGCATCCCAAACCATTTCGAGGATTCTTGGCAATTCCTCCTCGGGGCATAAAAGCCTAACAGAGMAAMATTTTTGAGCTACCTGAGATTTTGCATGCTTGTTTAGGCATGGAATAGGTGACCACATTGTCCATCCTCTCCCAAGGCATGGTTTCGTAAATTGGACCCCTAAATCCAAATGTTGCATTGCTTCTTACTGAGCAAAACACTAGTTATCGAAATCGATGAAAAAAACAACTTCCGAGGGGTTGGAACCAGGAGTGAGGGGTGCTCTAACTAAAATCCTATGCCAGGAATCCAACAGAGATGACGGTTCCTCAATCCGAGTCTTAGTTTTCGTTTTATCCCCAGTTGCAAGTCGCATCCCAAACCATTTCGGGGAGTCTTGGCCAATTCCCGCTCAGGGCATAAAAGACTAACGAAGCAACATTTTTGAGTTCCGTGAGATGTTGAAAGCTTGTTTAGGAATGGAATAGGTGACCAAATTATCCATCCGCTCCTGAGGCATGGTTTCGTAAATTTCCCCCTTAATCCAAATGTTGCATTGCTTCAAACAGAGCAAAACACTAGTTGTCGAAATCAATGAGTAAAGCAACTTCTGAGGTATAACACTCGTGAGTGAGGGGTGCTCTAGATGAAATACTATACCAGGAATCCATCGGAGTCGACGGTTCCTCAATCCGAGTCTCGATATTCATTATATGCCCAGTTGCAAGTCGTATCCCAAACCATTTTGGGGACTCTTGGCCAATTGCTCCTGAGGGCATAAAAACCTAATGGAGCAACATTTTTGAGTTTCGTGAGATTATGCAAGATTTTTTAGGCATGGACTAGGTGACTATATTTTCCATCCACTCCCGAGGCATGGTTTCGTAAATTGGACCCCTTAATCCAACTGTTGGTTTGCTTCAAACTGAGCAAAACACTAGTTCTCAAAATCAATGAGTAAAGAAACTTCTGAGGCATGGCACTTGGGAGTGAGGGGTAATCTAGCTGAAATCCTATCCCAGGAATCCATCGGAGTTGATGGTTCCTCAATTCGAGTCTCGGTTTTCGTTTTATGCCCAGTTGCAAGTCGCATCCCAAACCATTTCGGGGACTCTTGACAATTCCTCCTCGGGGCATAAAAGCCTAACGGAGCAACATTTTTGAGCTCCCTGAGATTTTTCATGTTTGTTTAGGCATGGACTAGGTGACCACATTGTCTATCTTCTTCTGAGGCATGGTTTCGTAAATTGGACCCCTAAATCCAAATGTTGCACTGCTTCTTACTGAGCAAAGCACTAGTTATCGAAATCGATGAGAAAAACAACTTTTGAGGGGTTGGAACCGAGAGTGAGGGGTGCTCTATCTAAAATCCTATGTCAGGAATCCAAAAAAGATGACGGTTCCTCAATCTGAGTCTCGGTTTTCATTTTATGACCAGTTGCAAGTCGCATCCCAAACCATTTTGGGGACTCTTGGCCAATTCCCTCTTAGGGCATAAAAGACTAACAAAGCAACATTTTTGAGTTCTGTGAGATGTTGCAAGATTGTTTAGGCATGGACTAGGTGACCGAATTATCCATCCACTCCCGAAGCATGGTTTCATAAATTGGCCCCTTAATCCAAATATTGCATTGCTTCAAACTGAGCAAAACACTAATTGTCAAAATCAATGAGTAAAGCAACTTCTGAGGCATGACACCCATGAGTGAGGGGTGATTTAGATGAAATCCTATCCCAGGAATCCATGAGATTCGACGATTCCTCAATTTGAGTCTCGATATTTGTTATATGCCCAGTTGCAAGTCGCATCCCAAACCATTTCGGGGACTCTTGGCCAATTGCTCCTGAGGGCATAAAAACCCAACGTAGCAACATTTTTGAGTTCTGTGAGATGTTGCATTATTTTTTAGGAGTGGACTAGGTGACTATATTTTCCATCCGCTCCCGAGGCATGGTTTCGTAAATTGGACCCCTTAATCCAACTGTTGGTTTGCTTCAAATTGAGCAAAACACTAGTTCTTGAAATCAATGAGTAAAGCAACTTCCGAGGCATGGCACCCGGGAGTGAGGGGTGTTTTAGCTGAAATCCTATCCCAAGAATCCATCGGAGTCGACAGTTTCTCAATCTGAGTCTCGATTTTTGTTTTATGCCCAGTTGCAAGTCGCATCCCAAACCATTTCGAGGACTCTTGGAAATTCCTCCTCGGGGCATAAAAGCCTAACATAGCAACATTTTTGAGCTCCATTATATTTTTCATGCTTGTTTAGGCATGGACTAGGTGACCACATTGTCCATCTGCTCCCAAAGCATGGTTTCGTAAATTGGACCCCTAAATCCAAATGTTGCATTGCTTCTTATTGAGCAAAGCACTAGTTATCAAAATCGATGAAAAAATAACTTCCGAGGGGTTGGAACAGGGAGTGAGGGGTGATCTAGCTAAAATCCTATGCCATGAATCCAACAGAGATGATGGTTCCTCAATCCAAGTCTCGATTTTCATTTTATGCCCAGTTGCAAGTTGCATCCTAAACCATTTTGGGGACTCTTGGCCAATTCTCGCTCAGAGAATAAAAGACTAATGTAGCAACATTTTTGAGTTCTGTGAGATGCTGCAAGCTTGTTTAGGCATGCACTAGGTGACCAAATTATCCATTCGCTCCTGAGGCATGGTTTAGTAAATTGGCCCCTTAATCCAAATGTTGCATTGCTTCAAACTAAAAAAAACACTAGTTGTTGAAATCAATGAGTAAAGCAACTTCTGAGGCATGGCACCCATGAGTGAGGGGTGCTCTAGATGAAATCCTATCCCAGGAATCCATCAGAGTTGACGGTTCCTCAATTCGAGTCTCGATATTTGTTATATGCCCAGTTGCAAGTCGCATCCCAAACCATTTCGGGGAGTCTTGGCCAATTGCTCCCGAGGGCATAAAAACCTAACGGACCGGCATTTTTGAGTTCTGTGAGATGTTGCAAGATTGTTTAGGCATGGAATAGGTGAGTATATTTTCCATCCGCTCCTGAGTCATGGTTTCGTAAATTGGACCCCTTAATCCAACTGTTGGTTTGCTTCAAACTGAGCAAAACACTAGTTCTTGAAATCAATGAGTAAAGCAACTCCCGAGACATGGTACCCGGGAGTGAGGGGTGGTCTAGCTGAAATTATATCCCAAGAATCTATTGGAGTCAACGGTTCCTCAATCCGAGTCTCAGTTTTCATTTTATGCCCAGTTGCAAGTCGCATCCCAAACCATTTCGGGGACTCTTGGCAATTCCTCCTCTGGGCACAAAAGCCTAACAAAGCAACATTTTTGAGCTCCTTGAGATTTTGCAAGCTTGTTTAGGCATGGAATAGGTGACCACATTGTCCATCCGATCTTGAGGCATGGTTTCGTAAATTGGACCCCTAAATCCAAACGTTGCATTGTTTCTTACTGAGCAAAGCACTAGTTATAGAAATCGATGAAAAAAACAACTTTTGAGGGGTTGGATCCGAGAGTGAGGGGTGCTCTAG
>JASDQU010193215.1:5502-18600 GCA_032191745.1 Picea mariana | reverse complement strand
TCTTCCTCCAAACTGAGTAAATGAGGTGTTTTAAGTGTCTCTGTGATGTCGTCATTAAGGTAACATAATCCAACAGTATTTACGACACCCTTATAACCCACTTGTGACATTTGCGACAAGTTGTATAGGAGTTGTGACACTTGCGACAAGAGAGAGGTATGTGCGACACTTATCCAGTTGAGTGATTTGGATGTGTAACAATTGGTATAGCTTTGGAGGGGTTATCTCCGCTACCTTTCCGCATGTGACCTCGTGTTTAGCCCCTATGTTAGAGGGGGGTCCTGGATAAATTTCATGATACTGGACTTTGACACTCCCTAACTCAGACTCTAATGTTTTATTTTAATGGCCTTGAAGAGTTTCCTCTCCAACTTAATTCAAGGCCCTAACGCTAAACTAGTTGGTTGACCCTACAAACATAAAAATTATAATGAATTTTAGTTTTAGCGTTAATTTTTATGGCTTGTCTTAAGTCAAAGGTTATGAAAGTAAAACTAGTGATGTTTGAAAGACGAAAGAAAAATAAATAGAAAGATGGAAACAAAAAACCTTCACTTAACACAAATTTTAAACAACTTTTCAAACTTAAAAAATTTCTAAGATCTTTGAACAACAAACTCAAAGTAGGATTTCAGTCGACTATGAGCTACTTATGATCTAAATAAACCATAAAGAACTTATGAAAGCAAAGACTTTTCCCTAGTTACTAATGCAAAACAACACTTTTTAACCAAACAAAGAAATAAAATATTTTATTTTCTTATTTGAATGTTCACAAAGAAAAAAAGGAAAATTATCAACAAGTCAAAACCAAGAAAGATTATGGCCTCAGCGCAGATCGCAAAGAGTCACTTTAAAAATCACACACAAGCAAATTAAAATTGGACTCTCACACTTGTCTAAAAACCCTATAAAAAAATTTTTTGAAGAAAAACTTCTTAATGAAAAAGAAAACTATTGTTGTGATCAAACCTAAGTTACTGACTGCTATGAAAGAGACCCAAAAACTTGAGAGGTATAACTCTTGTCAGAGGAAAGGATCACTACCTCACCTTCAAAAAAAAAATTCTCCACAAGCACATTGCTGACAATTCAACAACAAGCGTGCGCATGCGAGTTGTGGAAAGTCAGAGAATGTGTACATGCATTCTAGCCTTATACAGGCCACGTGTATCCCTGAAACTCTGAGACAAATGAAAACCCAAGCAATCCATCCCAGGCAGAGACTACTAGTACTGAGAACCAAAATCTCTTGAAGACTCAGACACTTACATTAATAGAAAAAAGAAAACAATTCAAGGAAAACTTCACAGAATAGACCAATCTGAGGTGAAGCCTAAGCTATAGAATGMAAACAACAAAGACTAGAAAGAGTTCCAGAAAACCCCTGAGAAGGTCTAATTCTGACAGGGAAGAGGATGACTGCCTCTCTAAAAGAAATTTTCTCGAATCATACACGCGACTGGCACTTCCTCAACTAGTGTGTACACGTGGTCTGTGATAATGTAGGGGCGCTGGTACATGCGTACAGACCTTATACAGGCCGCGTGTACCTCTGTGGGATTCAGAAAAAAATACAGTCAAGCAAAGAAACAAAGATAACTGGTATGGAAGACCAGAATCTCTGTTAGCTCGGACTTTTGTAGAAACTTTAAAAATGGGAAATGAAACCAGTTCTTAAAAAGACCCCAGACAAAACATTCCCAGAAACCCTAGATAATCCCTAGTATGGTCACCAATTCTGTTGTGAGTGGGAAATCCCTCTACAGACTAGCACTTAGGGTTTTGTCATGCATGTAGAAAATACCTCAAGATTCCTACTTTCTACCGTCATCTTGGACCTAATCCCCATTATTCTTAAGAAAATACGTAGTTAAGAAGATCAAGTGAGCATACCTTATTTCAGGTGTTTGATATCGATCCTTCTTCATGCTTGATTTCTCTTTGACTGCAACTCTCCTCTCAAGGCTAGCCTGCATTCATACAAGACAAACAAAGAACTCTACATGCATTTGATCTACAGATTAATGGGTTAGAAATTCAATCAACATGTATGCAATAAACCATGAAAACCTCATATGGTGGGATGGGAAAAGTACTTCTTTATTATTAACTTCAACATATCAACTTACAATGATGAAGCAAACCACTACTCCACGAACCTGGTCATGGGCTCCTCTTCAACTATCCTCCAACTTCTTTGCTCTATATTTCTCTTTGCACCAGGATGGCTAAAGGTTGGGACAGAGGGAATGTGAAATTGGGTATAGTTTCTTTACTATGATTCTCCTCTTCCAAATGGGACCCATAACCCTTATTTTATAGGCTAGAAGAGGCTAGGTATTTGGTCGAACTTTCAGCCATGCATGGCCGAAAGGTTTAGTTAACTCACCCAAAGCTATGTGTTTTGTCAACAAATTTCCTTTTTTCATGCTTTTGTAGGTACACGCGGGCTGTCTTGGTTCAGCTAGCATGTACACACATGCAGTAATGGAGCAGGGCACGTGGGCCTTTATAAAAGGGTTTTTTGAGAAGATTTGTTCAACAGTGTTTTGACAAAGAAGGAATCTGAGATGGCCTGATGCCAGGTAAGCATGTCTAGTGCAAATTAGGGTTGTAACACTAGAATGCTCTTTTCATTTCAAAATGAAAATGAAAACTACTAAACTTTCAAGGAAATATCATAGAAGGAACTTTGGAAATGGAACCTTTTTCTTTTGTAATAAAAAACCTATGCTACAAATACCAAACAAAAATGCATAACTAAATGAAACAACAATATTTTTTGAATTTTTGAGTGCTTAGAAAAGAAAATCACAAGTAAATGATATTTTTTCATTTTTCAAATAACAAACAAGGGAAAGAGAAAACAAACCCAAGGCTGACACAGACCCTAAGCCACTTCTCGAAAGCATGGATTCACTCGAATCCATATAAGGATATAACGCTTATAAGTTCACCCTAAACCTTGAAAGAAAAAAAAAAAAATAAAGAAACAACAAAGGTTCTTTACAAATTGCAAGATAAACTAAGTCTTCAACCCAACCAAACACAAACAATAGAGACCCTGAAGAACTCAGGAGGGTCTGATAAGAAAAGATATTCTTGTGAGGAAAGAAAAAATATTTTTAAAAACCCTTGCAAAACACAGATATGTGTGCCATACATAAGCATCCTTCATATGTACGCATGATGTATACTATGAATAACACGTATGTGCATGTTCTTTACAAAGGACATGGCACGTACACCTATGCAAGTTTTCCAAAGATGATAAAGGTTTGGAAAAACAACAGGGCAAGGGAGGTTAGTAGGCACCTAGAAGGTGACTATAGACCTAAAATGACTTACAAAACTCAGAAAACTCAGGAAGAAACTGAAAAATCAAATCAAACCAAAATATCCCACTAAGACCCTAGAGAGACTCCCCAATGGAGTTGCCAATTCTACTATCGAGAAATCCCCCCTAAACTGGGTCTAAGGAATAGGCAGAGTGATAAATCTCTTAAAATAAGCTTAATGAGTACACCTTGTGTAATGATCCCAAGCCATTATGCCAGGATCATCACGATTTTGGTGTCTTTTTGAAAATTTTTCTGCTTGTGGTATTTTGTCAAACAGTTTGTTGATCTATTTGTTTACTTGTGTTTACTTGCTGAATGGTCTCTTGATTTCGGCCTTAGAGCTTACTGATGTGTTTATATGTGTGTATGTAGAAAATAACAAGAATAGACAACCACGAAACATACCTCAACCATATGCAATATGATAGACAAGCCAAAACATCTCAAATCTTATTTTATTCATAAGATAGAAGAACCTACTACAATGAAGATGCCGATATGGAATGATCAATAGATGGACAAGAAGATAGACAATAGAGCTGCTACAAAATGCTCTTGACAATACAAAATAAGCCTCCAAAGGATGGATATAAGATGAAGACCAATGTCGCATCCTGCTGGATAGCTGAAGCTCCTCAACAATTCAGCCCTGGTTCCAAAGATGTCCAATAACCTCAAGAAAGATTCCAAACAATAGATCGGGTGATGGCAAGAACAACCCAGGTGCCCGAATCTCCAAGATCCCTCTCAAAACCTGTAGATATGAACTCCTCCACTGAATGGTGCACCCCACTGGATGACTAAAACCCTAATAATTCAACCCTGATGAAGGAAGCCTCCAAATGCTCTGAAACTCTCTAGAAGTATAGGTCAGGACACTACAAGTCACTAGGTGAAGTCTTAGGGTTAGATATGAAGTGTAACTCCTCCAAAATGACTAGATCTGAATCTCAGAAACACCCTCCTTCTCTTCAATTCATCCCACTACTCTAAGAAATAATTTGAGCCATAAAACTCTCTCAGAAAGCACTAGGAATGATGGCGAAGACCCTGTAAGAAGAACCCAGGTGATGGAATATCCAAAATCCCTGCCAATCTCCTACAACGAATCTCTCTCCAAGGATGGTGCACCCCTCTTGCTGGAAACCCTCAACTGGTGCGCCCTCTCTCTATCTGCACATGAAACTGATGTAGAATCCCCCTGCAACTAAGTAGATCTAGAACTAGAATGGTATGGGAGCATATTTCATCTCCGAGACCAAGCTTGGGACAATCTAGGTGGAATCTTTCACCATCGAATTGTCCTCTGGGGTTTGTTAAGTCAAAACCCTCAAAACCCCCAGTGTTGGGCCCATTAGCTAAAGCCAGATATCAAAAGATAAAAATACATGAATGGATGAGAAGAGGCCCTTGCCTTTCCTTTATACTTTTGGCTTACCTTGTCCCTCCAAAGTGACTTTCATTTTATTAATATTTAATTAATTAATTAAATCACTTTAATTAATTAATTAACCTTTTTACCTCTAAAAAGCTCCTTATCTCTCGCTGTGGCTTCCCTAGCCACTGAAAGTCACTTCTATCCATCCCATTCTGTAGTGTTGCTCCTCCCGATTCCAATGAGCTATTACACTAAGAGGTTCCTCCAAGTAATGTACCCAAAATGACCGCTTCAGTGAATTTCATTAACTTATAGCTCAAAATAGTCAAAATCATGGAAATCATCGGAATGCAACGAAACCAAAGCCAACATGTGTGTAATGGTTCATAATGATGGAATATGATGAGAAATGCAAGTTGGACCCCACAATTCCTCTCAATAACCCTTGTACTCACTATAACCTCCATCTGGCTACTCTGGTCATCATAACCCTCTGCACTGTGATGATGTCCCAAAGTGGGGACATTGCAGCCCTCCCTACTAGAAAATTGCTTGTCCTCAAGCAATAACCAAATAATATCAAATAAAATACTAGGATCCCATGTCCACCTGTGGGATACATAGTAGACTCCATCCAAAGACGAACAATAGTACACTCCACCCCCTAGATCCCATATCAGGAAGTGAACTGCAATACTTTGTGAAGCATAGTCCTGAAAGATATCAACCCTATGAACCTCATGCACATGACACATGGCCTCATCTCTGAATGAGTCCATCCTCCAAATCTCTACAAAGATCCACATGGCCTCCATCAACTGCGCATGATGATGCCAGCATGAGGTACTGCAAGACCTCCGTGAGACACTCTCAAGCACTGTGATCCCCTCAAGACTGAAGCTAAATGGAAAGTTAGAATGACTTTCCCATGCAATGGTCCACTCTCCCCTACTAGTCAATGAACTGCTCGATCCTGCAATCCCTGGGTCCCATGCTAACCTCTATCGAAGATCCTCATGCTGACACTGCACTACTCTGACCATGATTGTTTGCCCCTTGCATACATCTTGAACCCTCTTCTCCTGGGTCCTCCAGCTGAAATACCGGTGCCCACCGAACCTCCTGTCCAGAAACTATATTTGTAAAGGTATCTTTGTAGAAGAAGTACCTATCCAAACATCTCCATGCCCCATCTTGATGATCACACAGAAGGAAGGGTCTCGTCCCATAGGAAAAGTACCTGCAGACCCACTCCAAACCAAACCAAGGTGGATTGTGTGGCTCTCTAGTGCAACCTGGGTCAACATGAGCATCGTGCTAACAAAATAGACTCATGGGTCCCATGGCAAGCTTGGAAGTTTCTCACTTCCAATCTCCTCTAACTACTCCTGTGTGAAGCTAATCACTATCAGAAGCCCTCTGTGCTCATCTATCATCACCTGGTCTATGATGCTCACCATCACGCACCAAGTCTCAACTATCTATCCAACACGGTCCACCTCTGACCTGTTGTATGCCATAAAAGTACTCCTTTCATGAAGTGTCGGCCTACTCACTCTCCATGCCCTCAGCCATGGCCTATCCCTCCCCATGCTATTGTCTATGATAAAAGTGTCAGGACGGGCTAATAGAAACCTCTGCAACTGACTGTAGGAATGAAAGGCATCACATGCTTTGGTCAATCCCAAGGATTCGACCAGAAGCTCGTCCATCGGTATCCATGATAACTGCTCACCTGTAGTCATCACTAAACCCCAATCATCAGGTATAATCAGAAGCAACTCCTCCAACTCCTGGTAAACCACTCTCCATCTCCCCTGACCCAGGCAACTACTAAAATGGTGAAGGTGAGGTACCTTAAACCTTTGTTCTTAAAACATAGTTATGTAAATGCAAATATTGCATTCAATGTATTGAAGCATAAAGAGTTGGAAGAATATAGCAAGATCACCAAAAAGGTGAAAGTTGAGACTTTTAAATGTACATGACCAAGAGACATTGTAGTGGAGTGTTTAGCATGGATTCTTTCGAATCCGGTAACAATGAAGTTAGCGTTTTGATACTTCTTAAATTTGATAAGTTTGATAAAGAATAATGAAGGTTAAACATTCTGTATTTTTTTTCTGTCCTTTTAGTAAGTAAACTTTGCCAAATTTGTAATTTTGTATTGATAAAATTGTTAATTTTAAAGAAAAGTGGATTAATTTACTCATTGATCAAGTAAAAAATGCCCATTTTACTTGTAATTGTGAGGTGCTAAAAAATGGTCAATCCTTAAWATGTTTAGAATACTAATTACAAAAAAAAAATTCATAATCATCATTTAAAATTGGGCAAACATGGGAATCTTTAGAGTGATATGTCCCACAAGTGATAATCCATTGAAACCAAGCTTGATAATATACTCAAATAATGAAATATAAGGATTATTGAAAATAATTCCTTGACTCCTAAAGAAATAAAAAAGTATCAATATTAGAAAAAATAAAAAATATGGAATACACTTGACGATCCAATAGAGACCCAAAAGAACTCACTAGGAAACCCATCCATACCTATAGATTACCATTAAACATAGAATTATGGATCATTATTTGGCATTGCAAATATGATCACTGGAAAAATATGTGGTTCGAGATCAAGAAATGAGATTTGTTCAAGGGGTATTCATTCTTCATACTTTGGTTTAAGTAGGAGAGTCTATGGAGTGGGCAAGAGAGACTAGGTAACAAACTTTGATCTTGAAAATTTAGTTTGACAAAGCTTATGATTGAGTTGGTTGGTCTTTTAATTTTGAGATTTTGATTTTCTTGGATTTGACCCTCAGTGTGTTTCCATGGTCAATACTCTATTGATCAATTTTTCAACTTTTTTTTTCAGTCAATATGGATTTACCTTCTTTCATTAATTTCAAGATAGATTATGGTATTCTTATCTTAGGTTCTTTTGAAATGGTTAAAAACCACTTTGCAAATTTCTCTCTTCTCTCAATCAAAGTGGATAAGATGTATATTGGTGGGACCCTTTCTAATCTAGACACATTTTGCTTTGCCTCGGGTGTCATTGTTGGTGCTCATAAAATTGACTTTTGGTTCATAGGTTTGGATACCACCGTAGATTGGAACCTTATTACTTGGCCTTGTATTTTACCAATGGTTATTATGCAATATTGGATTCCCTTTAGAGTTTGGTTGTTAGTTGTTTCCATGTGGGATTAGTGTTTGCAAAAGTTGCAAAGTAAGCTTCATATCTCACGTCATATGGACCTTCCACTTGTAGGAAACTTGACTATTGTTAGTTATTCTTCATGCATCCCATGTTTTTTTATTTGTCATGTTGGTTTCCTAGTAGGGCTCAACTTTGATGAATTGAGTAGAATTTGAGAGCTTGTGTGTAGTGAAAGTATGGTGCATATTGAGGCTTTTCCTTCGCTTCATAGGATGTTTTCACCATGCCCAAGGATGAGGAGGGTCTTGGATTGATTGATGTTGCCACTGAAAAGGAGTATTTTGGTAGTCAAGTGGGTGGTGTAGTGCCTTGAGGGTTAAAATACTTGGAGGATCTTAAGTCAACATTTGGTGCTTTCAATGAGACATTATGTAGAATTTGAGGAACTTTTGGATTTTGCAATATCATCTCGTCTCCTCATCTCTTTCAAGTGTCTTTCACAACATCTAGATTTCCTAGAATTTGATTATTGGTTTGGTTCATTGGTGGTGGGAGGGTAGTAGGGATGGTTGCTATTTATCTTTCCGTCCCATTTGGATTTTGATGGTTTAAGATTCACGTGTGGTAGAGATTCCTTAGTTTCTATCTTGTAGATTGTGTAGGAAGGGAATCTTTCTTTGGGGTAATTTGTGGGATTTAGTCTATCACTCTTGGAAGGAGTGGCCTTCTCTTGCTCAATAGTACGGTCTCTTTCTTTTAATCATTCTTCAAATATGGATCCACAAGGGGTTATCCTCGAGGCCCATTTGTATAAATTTAACATTGGAATGCCTAGGCCCTTTTGGAGACATTGGAGTTAGTTCTTTGGCCAATCCCTTTAATAGTATTTAATACTTTCATCACGTGTATTCCATACTTCATTAGAGGCATCTGCTATCTTGTTTCCAAAATKCTCATTGGATATCTAGGGATTCAGAGGATAGATGTGTTTAGCGGTTGCATATTGTTTGGTTGTATTGAMTTTCTTATAAGTTTTGCATGACTAGTCATTTATCACGGGGTTKCATYCAAGGTCARGTCTTTCTCATGGCCTTTATCTTGTTTGTTAGTGATTAAAAGCAATTTTGGAGTGTTAATATGCCTAGTCTTGGAGGGTTCTTGAGCATTATTGTTGAGGGGCATTGACGCAGACCRCACCCTCTGCCTCAAAAGAGACCTCTGTGCTGACCTCCCGGTCTTAAGGATCATTTAGAGTTCACCCTCGAGCTGGAGTGGCTCCTTCGATTCTCCCCTGGAATCTATATTTTAATTTGACCCATAGGTCTTTTTGACACCTTATAGCCTTTAGGCCCGGTTCTTTCTCCTTTCTCAACAGAAAGTCACAATTGGGTTTTAGGGGTTTCCAATCCCCAATGTCACAAACTCTAGCTTCCTCGAATTCCCGATCTCCGATATCCCAATGAGCTCCCTTTTTGTTTTAGGCCGTCCTGGCTATGCCCCTAGTCCATATGACCTCCCCTTATATGATTGCAACCATACTTGTTATCGGGATTTGGGGTTTCAAAGGTTGAAATGTATCAAACCTCTTGTCCACGGAATCCTTGATTTCCCGATTCCCGATGCAACGTCACTAGGATGCCCTTCTGCCATAAACACAATCAATGGCCATGATCATTTACTAGGATCAACGGCTCCAGGTCTTCCTCGGGGTTTCATGACTTCAAATGCCGAAGTGATTTTACCTCAGTTTTCCCTGATCTCTCGAAAGTCGATTCCCCGATATGAGTCCTCTTCGAGATTTTCTCTGAAAGTCAAGATTGATTCTATGCGTCCTTAAAAATGGACGGTCCTCACCACTTCAGGGTTTTTACTGTGGAAATTCCTAATGCCTCGCTATGACGAGATGATGTCAACTGGGTCCCACACAGAGCTTTCCTCTTTTCAGAAAATCAGACTTCGTGATTCCATGTTGCAAGTCCCCCTTGTCTCCTTGACTCACGAAATACCGATCCCCGACTTCCCTCATATTTTTTACACGTGTCCCAAGTGGATGGATGGTTCATACCAAAGTTTTGACTTCACCAAACGCAAATTCAAACCACTCACTTATATGAGCCTCGAAGATCGAATCCCCGATATACCGATGACTCTTGATTTCTGCCACCTGTCCCAACAGATGGACGGTGTCGATCCTTTATGGGGTTTCCAACATGGATTTTCCAAGATCACTTTCTGACAGGATTTCCAATTTCATGAATGCCGAAATCCCGATGGCCACACCTCTCATCGGACTTTTCCTCCTCCTATTCACGAAGCTTAAACTCTGTGCAACTCATGGTCAATCCAATGAATGACGGGTATTCTATGTGAAGATCCCATGGTCCACAATCTCCTGAGCTTGGACTCCAGACACAACCGTAACCTCCTCACTCCTCTGGAAGATCTGACGACTGGCAGGATTTCGCTAATCCTCCCTGCAAATTTCTAATCGTCAGTCTCTTCCCTTTGATGATTTCTACGAAGGAAACCAAGGTCTCTTCCCTAGAATTATATGCTTGTGCTACAAAATTCCCATGCTCCTCAATGTTTTCAAAATCCTTACTCCTCCTAAGCTTCTCATGACTTCGAGACTCAAAGAGGATCTTTTCACGCACTCCTTGCGGCAACCTCCAAACACGTCTAAGTGTTGAATTCCTCCGACCCTGCGCACTCCTGCAGCAACAGTCTTTTAATTCCCGCTCAGGTTCGCAACCCTAAACTTCACTTCGCCTGCGCACTCCTTGCACGACTCCTGTGCCCAACTACACTTCTAGGGAAATGAGAACAAAAGTAAAACTAGTTGAGCTTCAGAGATGCAACCCTGAATTCTTGTTGACGCACTCCTTGCGGACACTTCCACTACACTCCTTGCAGGAATTCTTACTCAGATAGAGAAACAATTGAAACTCATTCTCTGTTCCCTTCAGACTTCAAACTTAAACATCAAATCATATACACAGCATATCAAAGAAAATGTATAATAGGAAGCAAACATTCATGAGCATAACATCAATACATAGAGAACAACACAAAGCATGAATTTGAATCAAAGCTTTCTATTAATCCAAATATCTGTACATGGGTGTTCTTACACAGCTCTCTGCATGCTCTTTCTCTTCCTTCTTTAGAATTATTTTACAATGCACAATGACGGTGTCTATATCCTGTTTCCCTCCTGCACTCTCAAACTGTCTAATCTAGAATTAAATTCTATCTACCTGCATTAACTACTATAAATGCCTTCTACCTACTAAATACGAGAGTGAACTTCTCAAGTTCCGATTACATAATACAAGTGCGTCTCATCTTAATGGCTCATTTAATATGGCACAACAATCTAAGGGAATTTCAAAATTTGTGCTGGCGCGTCCCACTGTCTCTTGCTTCCACGCTGGCTCGCTTTACATCAGTGATGCTCCTCCATCATACTCCCTCACTTGAAAATTTCATGGGCTCCTATCCATGAGTTCCTGCACGGTCTGTCCATGTTTCTGTATCTTTGCTTCATTCTCCCAGCTGGCATCTTCAACTGGATGGTTCTTCCATTTGACCAGATACTCAAGGTATTGCTTTCGCCTGGTCCTCTTACTCTCTCTCTTGTCCAGTATGCACTCCATCTGTGGCTTAGCCGCAACCGGCATCTTCTTCGTTCACTGGATCATTGGATGCTCATCTCTAGTGTTTGTTTCCTCAACTCTATATGGGTACAAATAAGAGATATTGAATATCGGAGAAATTCCGATCCCATCGGGTAATTCAATCTCGTAAGCATTTTCCCCACATTTCTTCAAGACCCTGCATGGCTTGATTTTCTTCATATTCAATTTATTATATGTTCCTTTCAGGAACCTTTCTTTTCTAAAATGTGCTAGAACCAAGTCACCAACCTCAAACTGAAGTTGTCTTCTGTGCTGATCTGCCCTGCGTTTATATTCCTGGCTTGAATTCTGCAATCGTTCCTTCACCTAGTTGTGAAGTTCCCTCATCACCTTTGTGAATTATTCTGCACTAGCACTCCTAGTCGCAGTCTATTCTGACTCTCTCAATTCAGAAATTCCTCTTGGCTACATGCCATAAACAATCTAAAATGAAGTTTGCCCTATAATCCTGTTGACTGAGTCGTTATACGCAAATTCTGCCTGTGGTAATATGTTGTCCCACTGGTTGTGGTGTTCTGTCACTAATCTTCTCAGCAAGTCTCCCAGATTCCTGTTTACCACCTCTGTTTGTCCATCCGTCTGAGGATGATAAGCTGAACTAAATGACAAGTTAGTTCCCAGCTTTTTCCATAAGGTCCTCCAAAAATTCCCTATGAATTTGGTGTCTCGAATTGAAACTATACTTCTCGGCAACCCATGAAGTTGAATGACCTCTTTGAAAAACAGATTTGCAATGTGAGTTGCGTTACTGGTCTTCTGACATGGAATGAAGTGTGTCATTTTAGAAAATCTATCCACCACCACAAAGATTGAATCAACACCTCTTTGTGTTCTTGGCAACCCCAATATGAAATCCATTTTAATCGCATCCCACGACCTCTTTGGTATGGGAAATGGTTGATAAAACCCCACATTCTGTCTTCTTCCATTCTAATGCTAGCAAACTATGCATCTGTCCATGAATCTCTTAACATATTCTTGCATTCCCGGCCAAAAATATGACTCATTCAATTTTGCGAACTCTTGTCGTGGCCAAAGTGCCCTGCCAATCCTCCACTGTGTTTCTCCTTTAACAGATTCTCCCTCATGGAGCATTTCAGAATACACAGTTGATTACCTCTGAACAACAATCCTTCCTAGATCATATATTCTATCCATGGGCTTCTATCTCTGAGAAATGGATTCTCAGCTGCTTCATATGCCTCCTTAAAATCCTGATCATCTGCGTACATGTCCCTGAGATCATCAAAACCCAACGTTTTGACTCTGAACTTCTGCAACATCAAACACTTCCTACTCAAAGCATCAACAACTTTGTTAGCAATACCAAAAATATGTTTTATCACAAAAGTTAAATTTTTCATATATTCAACCCATTTGACATGTTTCTGATTCAACTTTTCCTGTTGAGTCACAAACTGCAGTGCATGATTGTCACTGTACAAGACAAACTCTTTGGGCATCAAGTAATGCCTCAATTTCTTCAGTGCCTGTATGATAGCGTAAAATT